>ML837552.1:0-20162 GCA_009831015.1 Picea engelmannii | reverse complement strand
GATCAGATGAGATTTTCCTAAGTCAAGGAAAATATACTTTGGAGATACTGAAAAGATTCAAAATGACAGATTGTAAATCCATGCCTACTCCAATGGTGATGGACTTAAAGAAGATGAATGACACTGATTCAGGAGACATAGATCCACATTTATATCGACAACTTATTGGATCTTTGATGTATTTGGTTAACACTAGACCAGACATTTTCGATGCAATAAATGTGCTTAGCCAGTTTATGAGCCATTCAAAACGGACACACTAGATAGCTGCAAAACACATATTGAGATACTTACAAGGCACAATTGGTTATGGCCTTAGATATGCAATCAATGTGGACCTAAGTCTGGAAGGATATGCTGATGCAGATTGGGCAGGAAGTGCAGTATACAAAAAGAGCACCTTAGGTAGCTGCTTCACCCTAGGATCAACCATGGTTTCTTGGTGCAGCAAAAAACAAAGCTCCGTGGCTTTGAGTACAGCAGAGGCAGAATACATTGCACTGAGCGTGGTAGTTTGTGAAGCTATATGGCTTCGCAAACTTTTGACAGACTTGTTCGATCATGAGATGGATCTAATGACTATTCATTGTGACAACCAGAGCTGTGTAAAGCTCTCCGAGAATCTAGTATTTCATGACAAATCAAAACATATTGAAATCAAGTATCACTATATCAGAGACATTTGAGGAAGACAGTTCATGTACAGTTTCTTTCTACTCATGAACAAATTGCAGATATCTTCACTAAACCACTTGACAAGACAAAGTTCGAGTATTTCCGTGAGAAACTTGGCCTGATGGAAAATGCCTCCCTAGATGAGAGGGATTGTTGATGAATGCATCTATGTGAGACATTCTCCAGCTTACAAACCTGTGAGGATTGGATCATTGCAGCTATGTGAAGTCTTTCTCTTAGCTTACAAACCTGAGAGAAAGCCCCTAAGAAGGGTATGTGGTTCCTGCCTGAGATAGAACTGGGAACGTAGGGATGACCTCCTCCATTCAGAGTGTTGAGAAGAACTCCAGATGATTATCCAGTGGAAAAGCGGTTTGTTGAGTTAGGACGTGCATGTGGCTGAGTACAAGGTGAACGTGTGAAATCCCAAAGTGCTGGGTGCATCGTCATGAGAACAAAAATGAAGATGATGTGTTAGCCTCCTCTGAGCAGCAGAGTTGACGAGAAGACTCCAGATGATTCTCTTGTCGGTGGCAGTGGGAAAGCAGATCTGTAGAGTGGACGAGCACAGGTGAACGTGTGAAGACCTGGTTCTTCTGTGTAATGCAGTGAATTAGAGCTATGACATCCCTATGGATGTGCCCCTAGTGGATGAGCACTAGTGGGTGTATCAGATCGTTTGCTATATATTGTTCAAGAGTCATACCTACCTGTAACCCTAATTATGATGTAAAGGGTACAAGTCGGCCCTACCTTAATAAGACTAATAATAAACAAGATAATTAATATTGTTAATATTAATTATAACAAATAATAATAATAATAAATATATTTGACTTAGAGAGGTCGGCCCTGTTGAGCCAATAGATGCCTTTGTTGATTGCTCAAGTCTAATATAAGTAAGGGATGATTCTCCATTGTAGAATCACATCTTTCTTGTGAGTTTGGAAATTTCAGCAAACACTTCTACTTAGGAAAAGGTGCACACCTCTCTTGGGCACTAGTCTTCTAGGGTTTAAGCACCCTCTTGTGTGCTAAGTCATTCTTGGTGGTGAAAGGTCTTTCTCTTGAAGAATATAGCAAAGGATTTGGCTGGGTTTTCTTCCCTTGTTGAGAAGGGTTTCCCAGGATACTTCTTGTGTTCTTGTGCATGGTGTTTCTTCTTGTGATCTTGGTTGCTGCAACATTCTTGTTTATGGTTAAGACATGATGAAATTGAAATGAACTACATGCTTAACCTACCTTATTGAAAAATCAACATTAAGCATCGTCGCACCCTATGCACAAGCAGTGTGCGACGACGTCATAATCCATTTTTAGGGCAGAGTGCAACGATCAGGCATCGTCTCACCCCATGCATACAACAGGGTGCGACGACCTCCCTTGTTATGGTTTTTGAAGGAGAAAATAAAACCACTTCTCTCATGGAGAAAGTCTCTTTTAATATTTTCAGGGAACATGAACACATGTCGTCAGTTGATCACTGAGGTGACCAAAATAAAGTGTAACACTTCCCAAGGCAAGTTTCTCTAGCTAGGGTTTAAGCTAAGATGGTGTATGCCCTTATACTTCTCTTAGCAAACCCTTGTATAATCAATGAGATGAAACATAAAATGATGAAGACTATGGTGGGGGTGTATGCCATTATACTTCCCATCTAGCTCCTAGCATAACAATACTTGACTTGAAAAAAATGATAGCATACTAGTAAAAGACCATACCAAGATCAAGAGAAATGCCAAGATAATCCACCATAAGAGCTAGAAAACATCATCCAAGGCTAGTGCCTCACTCCTCCATCAACCATTCATCGATATATCCATAAACATGTGCACAAGAGACAAAAAGAGGCAAGTGTAGTGAAAATTTCAGATCAAGTCCTCTCATAATGAGGGAGAGTTATGTTAAAAATGAGATCTTATGATCTCTATTTATACAAAATGTAGCTAACATAGTTTGCCCACATCCTTTAGGGTAAAACACAAGATTAGGGGTTAACAACCCTAATCTTGCCCCTTTTACAAAATAATATTAAACAATTCCTAAAAATTTCACTTTTTGCACAAATAAAACCCTAATTTTAGAGGGACGTTTTGCCACTTTGAGGAAGTTGTTGGTGTTGGAGAAGCATGGGCAGGCCTCCAAAGGCCACATGTCAAGCATCTAAGCACTCTCATCATGGTGAAGTCCCTCTTATCCTCAAAACGTCCATGTGTCAAAAGAGTGGCACCTCACCACCATGCCCTAGCCCCAAAAGCATGACGTCAAGCTAAAAAATAGGACGTTTTGGCCCTCCTGGGAAAATTGTTTTGTAAGTGAGGGCTGGGCTAGGTCGTCCAAGTCATCATCAAGGCCTTCCAAGTCTGATCTCTATCATTCGGCATGCGGTCCCTTGACATCCAACCTGTGGGCTTGTAGCCCCATGGAAGCCCAAGCTAGGCTTGTTCTCCCAAAATTCTCCAGCAACTAGGTCCTGCAAAGACAAATGAGCATGCCCTCCAAGGATCTCAAGTCATAAGATCATGATAAGTGAATGTCAACGACCAAGAAAAACCACTTACTAGGGCACAATGTCAACCACCAAGGTGAAGCAGGGCAAATGACATAATGTCCAAGCATATATCATGAAATCTAGAGCAATCTAAGATACAACATAATCAAATGGCTTAAATATTGAATGATGCTCACCATAATATTGATTTGTACCTCATGAAGCAAGGCCCACTGTCGTCCAGAAGCCAGCTGGTGTGGTGGATTCCATCTGCAAAACTGTGACCATATGTGGTGGTGAGTGGGTGTTCCATATGTGCAAAAGGCGATTGTCGATCATGTAGTCTCTCGGCACTCCATATCTGCAACCTGAGGGCCTCGAGACATAATCTCCTTAGTTATCCACAAAATGGGGATAACAAAACCAAAAACCTGTTGATGCTATTTGCTAGTCTAAGAAATGTTGCTAATCTGCTATGTCTGCTATCTGATCTGATCCAGTAGGGATTTCTAGATGCATTTAAGCTGCGGGATTTAACATGCTTGGCGTTTTTCCCATGTGTGTGTAGATAAATAAGTGTTTACAACAAATGAATAAGCATACAAATAGTAAATGACACAAAAGACTGCAAATCATATATTATGATATTTTTGCGGATTACAATGTCGTATGTGGCTGAATAAAATAAATCTCTCGTCTAGATCAAAGACAAAAGGATCTTAGCCAGAATAAAATAAGCAAACTAAAACAATGATACCCGGTAATAGAAGAATGTTGCTGGATCAATGGATGAGCTATAGGATTTGATGCAAGCTACGACAACTCATACGACAATTGCTGCAAGTTTGGAAAGTTCGCCTTGGTGGCTAAACTCCTCGGATTTGCCTGGAAACTGTCTCAAACAGTGCGCTTTGACTTCATGCACAATCTTGGTAGTTGACCAACTGAAGATTGACCCTTCGACGATTTGTACGGATCCCGGATGGATCCCCCTGGGGAAATGCGCCCCAACTGCTGCTGGAAAATGCACCCTAGTGATTCTTCCGTTGAAATCGACTGATAAGGGTCTCAAACTGAGCGCCCTAGGCTCCTCTGAAATGGGTCGGAAGGATTTCCCTCGATTCTCCCTGGATGAGACAAGTTGACTCACTAAGTCTCCTCAGGAGTTGCACCCTCACCCTGAATAAGTGCGCCCTTGCTGCTGCAGCCTGTGTAACTGCTGCTAAAGATCGATGGAAGACTAGGGTGTCTCTCTCAACACCGAAATCAACCACTGGGTGTATTCCTCTTGGAATCCACAGAGTTCTCTCTCCCGAGATGCACTTCTCTCCTCACTGACAAGTCAAATTCTTTATAATAATGAATTAGGTCGCTTTACCCCGTTTCTTATAGCTTCCCAAAACCCTAATTCGTTGTTGACCTATTTTTAGTTTATCTGTTCTATTTGTAGCTCTTTTTGACTTAAAAATGCTTTTAGTCACTTTTAGCTCAATGTCACTTTCAAATTATAACACCCTCGGCTGAAGTGACCTCTAGTAACCTTGTTTACCCCTGTATGGCCCTCGTTATAGTCTAACAGGGCTGTTTAGACCATTAAGCCTCCTCTCTGGAGCTCCTATTTGGAAAGGGACAATACACAATGCAACCTTTTTCCAAACCCATTTATTTACCATTAATTAATTAAAGTCCAGAACAATTGGGTAACTTAAAACTTGAAAGGTGTACCACAATGTCACTTGAAGCTAGAGGTACACATAGTTCCATATGCATGGAAAGAAAGGGACACCGCATGCATGTACACACCTCAACAAGTGGGACATCTATATAATGTGAAATTGCTTTTGTAGGTCTTCGATTCTTTTAAGAGAAATGTTTCATTGTTCTCAAGACCTCTTTGGGCGAGCATCTAGAAAGTTAAAATTTTGTCTTTTATCTTTTGCCAGCTACATTCCCTCTGGGCCTTCAACCCCTTTTTCCAATGAAATGAGGTACAATCCCTTCTTGGGTCAGTACACCCGAAAATCCCATAAGACAAGGAGACGAAAATGACCTGAAAATCCCAGAAGACAAGGAGACGAAAATGATGAAGTGTGAAAAATGATAAGTTCGATCGGGAATGGTATGATGACTCATCAATGAGACCATCTAGTAGCAAACCTTTCCCCAAGGGCGACCACTTACTAGGGCACAATGTCAACCACCAAGGTGAAATAGGGCAAAGAGCATATTTTCCATGAAGACGTTCTATAATAAAAAACAACTTTAAATGCAACATACTCAAATGCCTCGAGTATTAAAGTGACACTTACCACAATACCTGACTTTTACCTCATGGAGCAAGATCCATTGTCTTCCAAAAACAGGCTGATGTGGTGGATGACATCATGATGAATCGGAGAAGTGTGGTGGTGAAGTGGGTCTTCATCTGTGTAAGTGGACATTACAAGCCAATCCATCTCTTGACACTCCATGTCTGCAACTTGAGGGCCTCGAGACATCATATCCTTAGTTATCCCTAGAAATGGGGAATAATAGTGCCAAAGGACCATTTTTCATGACACTTGACATGATGACACCTATGGAATTTCTATGGACTTGTTTGCAGATCATGTACATTATCATCGTGTACATCTTATCCTTGGTGCTACCCTTGTGGTTTATCTGATCTTGGCTACCTAGGGGGAAGGTGGCATTCATGGAGGATGACTTGGCATTATCAGCTTGTCACGCCCTTTCACTCTCATTAGCATATTTGATGGATTGGCTATGTTTGTACAATTGGTGGAGGTTGCTTTAGTTGTGTATCATGTATCTTTGAACTTGATGGAGACACTTTTCTCTTGTTGGACCATTGTTGGGGAGATCACTTTGTTATTTCCCCTTGCTCATGATGTTCTAGTCACTACTTTCACTCGGTTGTTGCATGGGGGGTTCTTGTCTTGTTTTCATTTGTTTGTGTCCTCTATCACATGGTGGGTGTTCCTCTATTGTTTCACCTTTCTATACTTGTATTTTATCACTTTATACCTTGGTATAATCCACATTACACTCATTTTCCATCATATTCCCATTTCTAGAGGGTGCATGAGTCATTTCATCCATATTCATATAGGTTCCCTTTCATAATTAACCTTTCATTTGCCACATTGCATCATTTCACCGTTTCCACGTGTGAACACATCAAAGTGGTTTGGGATATTTTCATCGGTAATTAATTAAACCCTAGCCTTAGCTTGAGTGCTACATTATTGGCCTATTAATATTCATATGTTATAAACCTTCATTGAGGCATAATTCCCTAAGTTCAAAATTTATAAAAAAAAGAAAAGAAAAAAAAATAAATAAATGAAAAAGAAAAGGTTCATTCATTAGGGAATGCCACTGGTGTTTCATGTGGTTCAACACATACGTGTAGCACTCCCCCTTTGGCACACATGTTGAGGCAATGTATTATATTGGTATTTGTTAGCGGTTGCCTCATTCATCATTTCGTTGGGTACCCTTTTGACCTTTTTTTGTTCACATGTGCCACGTTATTCTCATCCTTATCTCTTGTCACACATGTTGAGGAGGTGGTTGGAGTCTTGCACATGGTTTGAGGGGTTAGCTATGCAAGTGCCCCAGTTACAAATTCACTTCCACTCACATCCATTCATATCGACACACCTTTCCCTTATCCACATGCCTTACCTCTTCTTATCACATTTTTCTAGGTGGCGCACTCCACTAGAAGGGTCCACTTGCACCTTTGGATGAGTTTTGTTCAAATCTTGTTTCACCTTGTTGAAGTTTAAAGTGACTATGAGCTAGTTGAGCATTTATTATAATTTGATGATATGTCCTCTTTGGAGCAGGTGTTGCACATTCTCCTAGGGCACACTTTAATATTATTTGCTTGAGGGAGGTTGCAACCACTTTGACTCTTTCTTCTAGGCCACTCTTCTTGTACAATAATATTTATAATTTTCTTGGATAAGAGCCTCTTGGGGTGTGCCCTCTCTCTTGGAGCTCTCTATTGAATTATATAGCTTTGGAGCTATTTTCCCTATTGTAACTAACCATGTAAATAAAGTTTTGATATAGTGTTAACGTTATGTCAAGCATCAAACACATGACAAGTGTCAACCTCATGCCAAGACAACCATATGCCATGTGTCAACCTCATAGCACCTCTAAGAGGGCTGCTTAGGGCGGTTGTAGTGGCTAGCTTAGGGAGGTTGCTTAAGAAGGCTGCTTAGGGCGGTTGGAGTGGCCAGCTTAGGGTGGTGGTATGACAGCTGTTATACAACTGTCATACAATCCTAAGACAACATTTTAGGGCAGCCTCTAGAAGAGACAAAGGAAGTGACCTTTGGGAGCATTAGGAGGTGGCTCGTGGGACCTTTAGGAGGTGGATCTTGGGAACATTAGGAGGTGACTCTTGGCAGCCAAAGGAGGGCAGGTATGACAACTGTTATACAACTGTCATACATTCATAGAGGGCTGCTTAGGGAAACCAAACCAACCTATAAAAAAGAGCATTCACTTAACATTTGGATACCTTGTTTTGCTAGAGTCTTCTGCTGAGGCAAGGCATCTATTTGCTGAAGTATTTTGCTGGTATATGACTGATATCTACTGAAATCTTCTGCTGGTATATGGCTGCTAGTTGCTAGAGTCTTCCGCTGGTATATGGCAGCTAGTTGTTGAAGTATACTGTTGATACAAGCACTCTATTCTTGCTGAAGTCTTCTGTTGTTCAGGCTGCTACAAATACCGTGTTAAAGCAGCCATAAGTCTGCTACAGAAAGAAGGAAAGTCAATTATCTTTTGGTGATTTTTTCAAGCTGTTACTGTAAGTGTTAGTTCAGTTATTTGTGAAATTTGTAAGTGCTGAAACAAAGGTATTGTTTTAGCCCTCTGAGTCCTAGCTACTTACTCTAAACTCTTGTACTAGTATTGTACTTTGTTGAAGAATCTAAAGAGAAATTTTGGTTGGGTTTTCTACCCCAAGAGGGTTTCCTAGGGTATACTTGTGTTCTCTCTGTGATTGTCTCACTTTCAGTGATCCTCGTATATGCAGAGATGTATTGGTATGTTGGTTGTATGCTGTAAATTTTTTAAATTTACCTACATGCATCAATTTTTCAAAACTTTCACGTTGATGAAGAAATCTGAGGCCCTATGATGCTTCTCAAACAGGTCTGTCTTTGACCTGTTATGAGCTCTAAGTTTTGTCTTCCGAACTGTCCTTTGTTGCTGTTTTAGGACAACAAACAGTAAGGTACTTTTCTGCTCACAGTTTTGTGGTTATATGCTCGTTTAAGGTGCCCTTGCAAGTAGTTTTAGTAACCCAAAGTTAGTACATGCAAACCTCAAAACATATAGCACACCTCCTAGATATTTACAACACTGAAATACTGATCTACACTCTAAGCATGCATGAAATGAACACAAGTATTTTTGGTCAGCACGGCCCTGGATGAAACCCCCCCGGGGAAAGCCAATTTGGAATGAAAGTATATATAAGTGGTGTCTAAAGCATGAGATACAAAAAGAATACAAATATGATGGAACTTGATACAATAGCAACTCCTCTCGAGATGCTTTGGAGTTCCAAGAAGAGAAATGCACCCAAGCTTAGTGCGCCCTCTTCCTTTGTTGCTCTATCCCACTGAAACAATGCACCCTTGACCTTCTGACCTTAGATGAAGAAACCCGTGCACACAAACAAGCAATTGTGTGCTACCTCTCCATTGAAACTGACAGATCTGCGATCGTCCAACTGTAACTAGTGCCTTCTATGTGTGCGCCCTCCTCCACAAGTGCGCCCTCCTCAGAAAATACACTCACACACAAATGATGATGCTCTAAGCCTCCTAGCACTCTCCATGAATGGAGGCACCCAAGCTCTCCTCACCAAATGCTTCCATCCTCATCCCTTAGCAACTCTCCCAACTCTCTTGGTGAACAAATGAAGGAATGAGCCTCTCTTTGGCCTGTTGCTGTCCTTATACACACTTGCAAACGTGGACTAAGTCTCGGTCCACTTAGTGTGTCCTCAGAGACACAATGTTTAAGTTCAAGCTCACTGTCACCTCGACTTGAACTCCTTCCGTCTAGGCTTACTCCTAGGGAAGCCAAGGCGGGTAGACCCTAGTTACTATGYGAGTTATTAKATTATGTCTAGGAGTTAATTTTAATTGGTTAAAGGTCTAGGGGGATCTAGCCTATATGAGAGTCAACAATGCAAATGCAAGATTTCAATGCACAAGCAAACCTTTCCCTAAGTCAACTAAGACTAGTGCCTAATTTGGGTAATGGGGTCAACTAAGTTAAAGGGTTATGTTTTACAAAATATTACAATTAGATTACAAAATGAATTATAAGATACAAGATTTACAACTATCTACAAAGTTAAAGAATCTAAAGAATAACTAAGAGATACAACAATGATAATACAATGATACAATAATGGACAAAACAACATACAAAGCAACTAACTAGCCACTAATCTTGAAATGAACTTGAATGTGCAGGTTAAGAAGATATTGCTCAAAGATAAAGTGAACCACAACACATCAAGCCAACTATCCCAAACAAAGAGTGCCTCCAAAGGATACGCAACTCAAAGGGGAAGTTTCACCGGCATACACACCCACAAGCTCCAAACAATGAAGATGCCTCCAAAGGATGCACAATTTCAAGGGAGGAGACCAATCACACTAAAATACAACTTAAACTCAAAATTAAAAGTTGAGATGAGGCCTCCAAGGGCTAAAGCACAACTTTAGATTACTTAGTCAAACCCACAAATGCTTAAAGTAAAATTGCATGTAGGTGTAAAAGTTAGGTGCTTGCAAATGTAACTTAAGCATAAACCATAAAGATGTATCAATGTAGATTACCCAAGGTTAAGTGGATTGATTATGATTGATTAAGTTGTTAAGTTAAGTGCAAATCCTAGACTAAGTGACAACCGAAGAACTCTCCTCACTTGTACCAAAAGAATTGCTAGGTGCTCAATAAGTGAGGCAAACAAGGCCACACCCTAGCTCCACAGGTCAATCCAGGAAAAGAAGTACTCCATAGGGAGGACACCAAGTGCTGTGAGATCGTCCCCGATCTAGCACCCCCTGCTTCTTCCTTAAATTCCCTTTTTGTTGGAAAAGTTGAGACAGTGGTTGGTGACCTATTAAGCTAGATAAATTTTAGGCTTTTAAAAGTAAATTGAGCTTAAGTGAATTAGGTTGAGTTGGATTAGTTGCAAATGATTACAATGTAGTGCTTTAAAGAAAGTGTGCTTGCAAAAGGAAAGTATTTGAAAGATTAAGACTTGAAAAAGTAAAGTACTTAAATAGAAATTGCAAGGAAACTTAAAATGCTTGAAACAAGATACTACAAGATTATACAATGCTTAAAGAAAGTAAATTGCAAGACATTAGAAGTACTTTAAAGATTTATTAAGTTAAGACCAAAGCACTTAAATGGAAATGACTTGCAATGAAAATAAATGAACAAGATTAGCAAAATTAATTAGTTATGCCTCCATGGCCCTAAGTTAACATTAGGTTGTTTATTTCTAGATCTAGATTATTTTAACCATTAAGCATGTAAAGAAGTAAAAACCAATTGCTAACCTAGCCTTACGATATTGGGGGTTGGCTTAGCCAAGCACTCACCAAGGTGTAGGCAACTTGCAAAAGAAAAATAAAATGCAACAAATTACTTACAAGAGATGAATGCAAGCCTTTTAAGCTTGCTTTACTATGGAAGAATGAGAAGAGAAAAATAGGTTATGTGTTACCCAATTTTGGGAGGCTGATATTTGACTTGTAGATGCCCCAAATGTGCTGTAATCCCTCCCAAATGTCACCAACCTGCAAAAAATCAACAAGCAAAAGCTTGCTGGAAATGCTGCAAAAAATGACAAAAACTTGTGAAAATTTCTGTTGTAAAACCATAAATTTTCTGTGTAGATTTCAGCAAGTAAAATATGTTTAAAAACTCTATCCAAGTATGTTAGAATGCCCAAAGAAGTATAGAATACAACATAAGTGAGAAACATAAATTTTTAGAGGGTTTAAGTGGGTGAAAAGAGTGATTTCCAGATCTGAAATCTTCACTCCAAACCCTTAGGCAACCTACAAATCTTGTGAGAAAAACTACAAAAATAGAGAGGATGTGAGTAGATCTAGATGGTAAAACAAAATACTTTGCAATACCCAAATAAATACTTCACTAGATCTATGATAATACTACCACAAATCTATCCAAGCAAAATACTTTGCTTGGAGTTCCTACTCTAGATCTATAAACTAAGCATACACAAGAACAGGATCACCTCATATGTAGCAAGATGGCACGAAGAAGACTCTCAACACCATGGATCCTCCAAACATTTCTTTTATTCAAAGGCAAGCTTGGGCAAATACTTGCCACAAGCTTGAGAGAACAACAAGCGCAAGAGAGAGTAAGAGAGAAGAGTGGGAGAAGAGAGATTTTGGTATAGTAACAATACCAAGACTAGATGTGCAAAACAAGGGAGGGGAGGCTCTTATTTATACTTGGGAGCCAAGAGTTACCCCTCTTGGATTCTCTCCAAGTGTCCATCAACTAAGAGTCATTGAGCATCTCAAGGGGGGTACACTTTTAGGGTTTGAGAGGAGTTTAGGGTTTTGGTAATGAGTTGAGTGAGTTGGCAATGCTTTGACAAGTCAAAAGGTGAGTTGTAGGGTCTAGGGAGGCACACAAAGGAAGAGGAAGAGTCTCCCTTTATTATTTTATTTATTTTTTTGATTTTCTTGAGATTCTGGGGGGCGCACTTCACTAGGGAAAGAAGACGTTTTGCAATAATGGCTAGGTGAGGGGGTGAGGTGATGGTTGGGAAAGGGTTTAAGTTCTCCCACTCTTTCTCCACTTAATTTGCTCATATTACAAAAAATTGACACGTTTGACTTTGTCAATTCTAGCAATTAAATTGTTGTCTTAGACTGACTGAGACTCCTCATGGACAAACTCCTAGCAAAACTTGTCCAATTGAGTTGAAACTTTCTCCAAGGGTGTAGGGGGTCTCATTCCATTTCTTTTGAGCACAAATATGCCTATCAAAATCCCAAGGATTCAGTGTTTACAATTTTTATCAAAAATTCATTAAAATTACCATTAAATGGGTAATTTAAAAAAAATAAAAAAAACTACTTAGACTTGACGAAATTCGCAAGACTCTAGAAGATGTCTAGCATGGTCATTTACAATATTCCTAGACACTGGCTACCATAGGGCTTGACCATTAGAGCATTTTTCACTACTTTGGAGAATTATCGTGGGAGTGAAAAACTCAGGGGAAATTAATAAGGCTGGTTAGGCCAAATTAATAACCTGAGGAAAAAAAACACTCGATGAAAGGAACTCCTCTAATGATAAAGTCCTAGGCAATCGACCTAAACTATGATTCATGCAGACCCATTACATTATAATCCCATGCAGGGGAGTGAAAATTCCAATTACAAAACACGTGTTGAAGACCAAAAATGCCTTGTAGAACCATAAAGTCTTCATACTAGTAGCACCATTAGGTACAGATCATCATGGCACATGGAGTTGACCCCCTAGTTGAAATAGGTGGTTAACATGGCCCTTGCGCCCTCCTTGAGCAATCGATAAGGAAACCTAAATGTGGATGGCTAGGATCATCCCAAGCCATCCCTAATCAATGGTTGAGATCTCTCCAAAAGTATCTCAACTCAAAACCCACTTTGGGTTAAGTTCCCTAAGTTCACTTTATGTGCCCTCATTCACCCACTTAGTGAATGTCACTTTAGGCTAAAAGTGACAAATTTCACTTTTGACTTAAATCTCCTAAGTCAAAGTGAAATTAGACATAAAGTACAAGGCACAATGGTACAAACATCTCCCTCTTGTGGTTAGAGGCCCAAAACCACAAGGGGACCACTTTCCAATGTACCCAAATCTCAACAGTTGATAGATAAAATGTTATTTGAAGATCAATTTATATCCATGTAATATTATTTTATTTCAGTTCGACATGTCAACTTTGATTAGTATGATATTGTTTTTTTATTGTGGGGTGGTTGAGCCGAGAGCTCTATAGATTAGAGGCTCCCCTTGTTTGTAATGGTTGTTGAGAGAGTTAATATTTTGAGGTAATAAAATTTCGCTTGTATGATATTTTTGGAGATCTTTCTTTCATGTTGTGTGAGGTTTGTATGTGAGTAAATTGTTGGAGATTGAAGCTATGGATTTGCAAGCTAGGAGCTAAGCCAAGGCCATCCAAGCAAGAATACTACTTCAAGTGGTGGACATTATCTAGGTGTGAGAATTCCTCTCTAGTTTGTTGTTTCCTGTTTAGTCTTCATAAGTTTTAGTTCTTTACAAATTAGTAATAATTAGATCTAGGAGAATTTAAGCAAAAAGAACCAGGGTTAGTTTTTAAATTCACATCTTAGGAGTTATTTCCTTGCATTTCCTATACTCTAATTTTCAGCCAAGTAGAGTTATTATAGCATGCACTTAGGTAACTTATTAATCCTAGGATATTGATAGATACTTTGCCCTCTTTCATGAAGTTAGATGGACTCCGTTAGTCCAAGGAAACTTTTAGGCACTTTTTCCGCCTAATCCACACCTCGGGTCACATGGAAGAAATCTTCAATCCATTGGGTGTGGCCTTGGGGGCAAGTCTTGAGTTGAGATGTTGTCACCTGATTCTCGACTCCTCTGTCTAGGCTAACTCCTAGTGAAGCCAAATGGGGTAGTCCCTAAAAAAGAATCTAAGGCTTAACGAACTAAGCACAATTATTATTCTAGGAGTTTGAAAGAAAGAAAGAACAAGTACACCTATTCTAACAACATATATGACACATAAATGGAATTGCTTACGTTAGAGATATAAAGTATACAAAGTACTTGCACATAAATGATATAACTTGAAAGAAGATACAAGTGCTTGAAAGTAAATGATAAGCAATATAAAAGGCTAGTGCCAATAACGTATAATTGTTGTTGTAGGAATGTATTGCATGTGTTTTGGTAAATTTTATTATTAAGGGTTATTGCTTGAATTAGTGGTTTGATTCGTGAAGTGGCTTGATAATTAAGACCATGTTGTGATTGCCAAAATGTAAGTGTGAAACATAAAGTAAATCTAATCTAATATTTGTTTCCTTAAACCACTATCCCTTAAATGGGTATTGGAAAAATCGCAAGGAGCTCCAACGAGGAGAGAATGAACCTCAATGAGTATCCCCTTGAATTCACAAGTCGATCTACCAATATGGATCCCGTATTTGAACAATAGTGGTGTAAGGTTTTCCATATTAAACTACTTTGCACTGACCATTTCTCGTTCTGATGGATTCCCAAGATCGAGCTAAGCTCGCGAGGGGCCAGAGCATAATAGGGCTGCTGAGGGGATGGTTTATTTGCCAAATTGAAATAACTGAAATGAAAAGCAGAAATTGAAATCTAAGCTAATCTAATCTACAAAATGAAATCTATCTAAAGTTTGGCGGTGCTTGGATTTATTTTAGATTAGTTTTAACTTGCGAAAAAAATAAATAAGCAAAAGATACAAGGCACACCACAAAAGAGACAATTTCCCCTAACCCCTAGGGGATTGCAAGCCTAGTGGGTTATCACACATTTTTATTATTGGTTAAAATGATTTTTTAGAAGAAGGTTTGTGGTCCTTTATACTTGGGGCCACAAACTTACAAAATTGATGGAGAGATTTAGTTTGGGAGAAAATTAGGTGCCTCCGGTGGTCTTGGAAGGTCTGGGTCCTTGAAAACGGGAAGTGTTTCCCCTTGGATGTTCGCTAAACCTGCAAAACAACAAGTTATAATGGAGGAAAATGCCTCGAAATGCTTTGGGAGAGCCTGCAAAAAGTATGTTAGAAGTTGGACAAAATATCTCTTAGTAAATGATGAATAAAAAGTAAGTAAACTAACAAAGATTAGGCAAAAACCAACTACTCTAAATGGATTTTGTTCCTTGTTTGGATAATGAACAATAGACACTTAGATTAGCTATAAAAAGGAAGTCTATATTACAAAATTTGAAAGATCTATCTTTTAGGAAGAAATAAAAAGACAACCTTTCCTAGACTAGATCTATTAAGGATTTATAAGTGAAAAAATAATGTCTAGATCTAGCTTAACCTTGCATGCAAGATAAAGATATTTAAGATTTAGATGATAATATAAATCTAGCTATTGCATGCATGAAATAGTAACCAAAAGAATTTAGCTTTGATGAGATAGAGAAAGAAAAGAGGAGCTTGCAACATGAAATTCCGTTTGGGCTATGGAGTCCTCCGGTGAATGGTTGAGGGACTTTGTTCTCGAAAAAACTTGAATCTTGTGGGAGATTGCACTCAAATCAGTCACTTCTTCAAGTATGAAGACTTGTAATCTTAATGAACTTGCAAACAATTTGTTAAATATCGGTGTTCCCGAATCCCTACACATGAAATCTAGATTGCATGAAATTAAGCAAAATTAACATGCAAATATTTAACCGCATATGTAAAGAAACAAAAGATCTTAATAAACAAGCTAGTTAAGAAGATCTTTCCTATTGGGTGATAGCACCCCTATTAAGGCCAATATACAAATTAGAATGCAAATAATCAAGATACATTTACCTCACAATATTAGACCATGAACATCAAGCATCCACACAAAGCTACCATCCACTATATGACCTCCAAAGTCTTTTTCTTTATTCCAATATCAAAATGATTACAACAATAGAGTGCAACCGTTTCCCGAGCTTCCAAATCTAACCAAGCAATGGAGCAATGCCTTGTTTATGTAGCAAGATGGGTGAAGATCCCAATGAAGGGGGGCACACCACTTGGAGAGGATTGAACCACATGGAAAGAGGAATGAGTGACACCACTCACCATAACTCAGAGAAGGCGCCACATGTGAGGGAGTAGGAGAATGGGAGGGGCGACACATGGCCCAAGAGAGGTGGCATCCTCCTTGGGATGTGCGCCCTCTCTTGAGAATGTGGCACATGAGTGAAGAGGGGCACAACCTCTTGTTGGGAACTCCTCCCAATGCCACCTCACACAACCAACTCACCCCTTAACTTATTCTTAAGTGCTAGTATCTCTCAGTGGACAAGGAGAGAGGGTGACTTGACTCAAAACATGTCCTCGACATGTTTCCTAAAAAATAGCAATGATGATTTTTGTCTTTTTTTCACCTTTTCGTGAGTAAAATTGATTTTTGATGAGCAAAAGTCAAATTTTTCTCTCAAAAAGGGAGTACAAATGTTAAAGGGGTATTCTGAGTTAGAAAACGAATACCCCCAATGTATACAACATCTCCTAGTACCACTTTTTTAATGTTACATCAAATTAAAAAGTAAAAATTCCATTTTGCGGGAATTTTTACGGCTTATTAAAAAATTAAAAAAATCCTAAGGGGGACTTAGTGCATGTCCATGAGACTCAAAAATAATGACTAGCATGGTAATATACATTAGACACTAGACTTAGACAACTTACTAAGGCCGAACCATCAGTACACACTCCAGCTTTGGAGGTAGTGAGTGAAAAAACTTAGAAATTTTAACTCGCTTAGACAACAAGATATAATTAACAAGTGAAAAAAAACACTCTAGAGTATGCACCCATGATTAAGTCTTAGGGAGCTAAGCCTTTTACATAACAAGGTCATCATGATAGCTCATTTGATTACAATCCCCCCCATGGGGGTATGGACAATGCATAAAAGAAGAGGAAGAAGAAAAATTCTGAAGGGGCCATAAGGCCTGGTTGGACTTCTGAACTCTGATTTTGAACAAATATCTTGTTCAACCTTTGCGGATCATCGTCAGTCCTACTTGGTGCAACTAGGGAGGGTAACGTGCACTAGTGTACCTTTCTCACCACCAGAAAGGATAAATTTTAGGCATTTTTCTATCTTTTATGCTTGCTGGAAATTACGTGCAAATTTCTGTTGTAAATTTTCTACAATTTCTGCAGTATATTTGCTTCAGAAATTTCATTTTCCAGCATTGCATATTTGTCTAGGTACCTTATTTGGATCATCAACTAGGCAAGTTTTAATCTTATGCATTCTGGAATTTGTATTTAAATTTATATTTTGAATTTTCTGCACTTTCCAGCGTCTAGTTTAATTCAGAAATTACAATTTCCAGCATTGCATTTAATCTAGATTACTTCATTTTAAATCTCAAAATAGACTTTGGCTATACTAGTTGTATTATGAAATTTATATTTTGATTTTTTGTTATTAATTTATACATTTCCAGCACTTAATTTATTTCAGAAATTTAAATTTCAGATTTGCATTTGAGCATATAAACTTCCATTTGCATATCATGCCCTTTCTCAAACATTTCCATTTTACAAACCTGAACAATATAGCCACAAGTGATCACTTAGCTCAGATTTGTAATGAGTCTAGCGACCTTCACTCATTGCTAGACTTACATTTTGATTTTTAAATCTGAATCTTATATTGCTTAAAACACATAACTAGATCACAAACCATATTTGATTTAAGTCCTAAAACACTACATTTCACACCATAAACCCTGGGTTTGAACTTACTTTAAGGAAGCTCCCCTTGTTCTAGAGAAGGTCTAGCCTAAAGTGAGAGGAAGAGTTGATGTGGTGACAGAGGGTGGCTTTCCTAAGTTCTATTTAAGCTTGCACCTTGGTGGTTGGGACTTTTTCTCCTTGGGTGCTAGTTTTGTATAACCGTAAGCACTTTATAGACTTGTATAAAGTTATTTAAATTTGGCTAATTAACAAATGCACACCATGTGGGCAAGAAAGGGACTAGAAGGGAGTTGGAAACAGGACTCAAACCTAACCTATGGACATTGATTGAAGATGACCTTGGATGCTGCAAAAGAGCTACAAATTACTCTTTGTTTTGCTTCATTTCCTCACCATTCATGCATTGTGATTAATGTTTGCTAATCACACTCTAATGGATGAATCAACTTGATGTAACTATAGCATCTTACAAAAACAGTGTGATGGTTCTCTTGCATTTATAGCATTTGCCTCTTTCATTTCAGTTCTAAATTTCCCTTGTAACACAATTGGTAATATTGACTGATCTGACTTCATATACTTACCATTTATGGCACCATGTTGACATGAAAGGGGGCCCAAAAGGGAGCCAGAAGTGGGAATTGAACCTAACCTACACATATTGATCTAAGATCACCTAAAGTGTTGAAGAAGAGATACACGATATTCTTTGTTTTCTTTATTTTCTCATTGTTCATTCGTTGTGCATTTCTGGTCATTACTTGCACTCTGTAAGATGAATCAATTTCATGTATCTGTAGCATCTTACAAAAACTGTGTGACAGTGCTCTTGCATTTACAACATTTCTCTCTTCATTTCAATTCTAGATTTTGTTTGTAATGTGGTTGGTTGATTTGTAATCGAACTTGTGCTTCTGTGTTTATATCTACTGTGAAATTAATTAGTGATTGTAATTTCAAAATGAAAATTCAGTGTCAGAAAGCACCATCATACACAATTAGACAGAGAGATTTATCATGGGGAAACCCTATGGGAAAACCGCAACTCAAAGTGGCTTGTTTGACTCCTTTTATTAATCATAAAGGAGACATGTACGAGAGTCACAAACTCTCAAACCAGAGATTGTTGCATGTTCTTACTCTTTTACTGCAAACATGAAGATGTTTTCTAGTGCCTTAAACCACACTCCTGCTTGGAGATGGTTGTGTTCACAATCTAGCTTTGGGACAATTTTCATTCCACCATGGACAAGTCTTCTTTCCCTTTGTCCTCTCAGTTGTGGAACAATCCTAACCCTATAATCACTTCTTCTCTTCTCGGAATCTCTTCAATCCAAAAGTTGCACTATTCAAACCAATCCCTATCTCTTTTCCCATTGGTATATTTGTAGATAGTTCTACTAGAAGGCCAATCAACCAACAGTATTCCATTACACAGACATGGAGCTCTTCCTGCAATTGTGGTGTCTGTTGGTGCATTGGTCTGTCCTGCTCTAGAAGACCAACTATCAAACAAGGTTCAACAAGGAAAAGGGAACTAATATCAGGAATGGTTGAAGAGACCACCCAAATTTCAAGAGACAACCAACCACCCCCTCCTAACATGAGAGAGAGAGAATTTTATTAATGTCCGACTAATGACCAAAAAGGTAGGTCAAGGGGACTGCTGAGTACAATGATGTCTTTACAAAGCAGGAGTACCAAAAGGTCTCCTATAAAAGGTATATTAAACAAATAGTAATATTTATTACTAATGAATCATGATTAATCACATATTCACAAATAAATACTAGAACATCCAGTTGCATAATTTGACATTCAATAGGTGAATCCATACATCCATGCATCATACAATGATATATCCTTATTGAAATAAACAATCAAACATCAATTGTCACTTTTACAGTTGTCTTTGAACCGACCAATTATAGAATATCTTCATTACTACTAAAGAAGCATTTTGGTCATCGGGCAACTTTATGCTATTTGTTAAAACTTAAATTTTAATTTACTAGCAAGATAGTTTACCTTCACTCAAATATGGACTCATAATTTCTTTGTTTCATGCTTCTTAGTATCTTACATATTCACACTCGTTTTGCAAAATTCCTTGGAGATCATTTCTATCATTTTGATAAATTAGTGTTTTATTATGTCACATCGAATGCTTTATTATGTTCATTCACTTGACATTGTTAGAATATTTGCCCCATATTTATTTTACTATTTTGATGTTTGTGTAGTTCGAGCAGAAGAATTTGAAGAAAAGTTAGAGACTCTATTGCTTTCAATGCAATCACAACACCAATTAATGGAATATTTTCAGGTATGAGACTCGCATGGTGCAAGTGATGAATGGATTACTTAAGGTGAGCCCAAAAATGGATGGCAAAGCATAATTTATTACAAAATAAAGAATGAAATTGAAATTATGATTTTGATGATGATGATGAT
>ML837551.1:0-30447 GCA_009831015.1 Picea engelmannii | reverse complement strand
CTTAGTATCCAACTTAGCTTCCATTGAATCCATCTTAGTTTCCATTGAATCCATCTTAGCTTCCATTGAATCCATATTATTTTGTAGTTCATTTATGTCCCTACGCATTTCTTCACCTTCATCAAGAGTCCAAGTAGGATTTTCTGGAGGCTTATTTGGAGTAGAAGTTCCCTTTTTGGGTGGCATGTTGGCCAAGTATCACTTTTGAACCTTGATTTTGAGGTGGTTCTGCTAGACAATATTTCTTCTATTGTATCTTCCACTTTTTGGCCCTTCTGGGTATGAAACTTTCTCTTATGTATTTCTCTGATATTTCTTCTCTGCAATGCCACAGGTCTAATCAAAATTGGATGTGCCAAGTGGAATTTACGGTAGCTTCCCCACAACTTGCTGATTTTTGGCCTTTCCCGGAGATATCACTTGTATAGTGTTCCCCGCACAAAATAATTGATATAAAATTATGAAACTCACACCCAAAATACTACAGATTGTCCACGATCCAATGCAACCATTCCCATGCAATTTTATTACTCTAGGAAGAAGTTATGACTATTTTACCTGGAACACCTTCTTGAGACTAGTCAATAGGACTAGTAAGATACCCTATCTTACACAGGGTGTATCTACAAATTTAAGATGACCCAGAAGCGGAATGTTTTACCACAGATACATTACCAATTTATGTAAATTTCCTCCAGAGTTCAGGGTCTGAAACGTTACATAAAAAATTTTATAGCAAAAATTCCACAATGACTCATTTCAGGATGACTCTAGAACCCTATCTTTTACAGGTTGTATCTCCGAAAGTATAAGGCCTCAGGAGATGAATTTTGAACCCAACATACCTTGATCCATCCTCTAAATATAATTCAAGACGTTCCTTCTGAAACTTTGTAGAAACAAATTTATAGCGAAAATTCCACGGTGTCTCAGATGTAGCAGCGAAACCCCAAGACCTTGAGCTCTGATACCATATGTTAAGAACCAAACATCAATATAGCATATCAAAACCTCAGGAAAAGTACTCAACGCCTTGAAAAAGAGATAATTTCATATAATAATCCTCTTTGAGGGGGCAACCTCCTTTTACCCCACTTAAATGTTCAAGTACAAGATGATTCAAAATGAAAATGTTTCCTTGGTATATATAGGAGACTAGGAGGTATAATTACAAATAATGGCCTAAAACCGACATAATTAAAATAACATTACTAATCTAAATTACAACTAATGGCCTAAATCTGACATAAATAAAATAACATTACTAATCTAATATGCCCCAATTAAGGGGTAATGAGCCAATATTAGGGCTTAACAAAATCTTCTAGAATCTGTGTTTTCTGATGTTTCTAAGGAATCTGGTGTCCTATTAAATTCGGGGATGAGGGACAAGGGAAAATAGGCCTACACCCATAATTCTGATATGACCCTACCCCCGTTTGCCTTAAATGAAACGATTCTGGCACTTAATAACCCTAATGTTACTCTGTCTCTTCCCTCTACTGCCATAGATGTTGCTAGGCGGTCGAAAGACTCGCGCCTCCTACCAGGTTTTGGTGAACCTGATGATATTACCCAATCTCTGGATATGATTCTTAATGATTTAGTCACGACCTACATGGAGGTAAATAACCATGTTCCCATTCTGACCTTCTTAAGAAAAATTGAAGTGGTTCATGGGGAACCATTACCTATAGAACAGGAACTGATGGCTATGGATGCCTCGGTTGGAAAAAAACTTGCATGGTCCAGAGGATTGGGATTGGAATTGTCTCATGTAAAGACCAGGAGTGCACGCAAACGAGGGGGATCTGACATGGAGACACCATATTCCTCATCTCTTTCGACTATCGACCACGGGGAGCTTAAAGGCATCAAAGCCCTTGCAAGGGCCAAGTCATGATCATTTTATCCCTAAACATTAGAGGGGTAGGAGGGCCCCTTAAACTAACCTCTACGAGGAGATTTCTGAATAAGACTACCCCTGACATTGTTTTACTACAAGAGACACTAACTTCTGATGAGAGAGCTCGGGATTTTATGTTTTCTTTGAAGCCAGATTGGATGTCATGCGCCATTAGTTCTGTTGGTAATTCGGGGGTCTTGTTGGCATATTGGGACCCTCAATCTTTTGTTTTCTCTCATGTCCTTACCTGCGACGTCATTCTCTTGATAGGATCCAGTGTTGCGGATAAGAGGAGACTATCACTCCTTAATGTGTATGGTCCTTGCAAGGAACACAATACATTATGGAGAAAAGTTGCTGACAAAGGGATGCTATCTATCAAAAACATTATACTGGAGGGAGATTTAAACTTTACCTTAAACTCTGAAGATATGTGGGGTACAACTTCTATGCTGGATCCTTTGGCTCCTTTTCTCAAAGAACTTTTTGATGATTTTTTGCTTGTTGATGTGGTTTCGACTGAGCTATCCCCGACGTGGCGTAACAGTAGGATGGGGGAATCAAACATTTCAAAAAGGATTGACATATGTTTTATGCATGAATATTTGATGGGCCCATAGCTATAGTTTAGATATTGGGTGGAGCCAACATATATATCAGACCATTCTCCTATTTTGTTGTAGCTGGACCTTGGCATTCCAAAGACTAGGCACGCTTTTAAATTTAATCTGGTCTGGTTAAAAGATGGTACTTTTGCTGAATTAACTAGAGAGGTATGGCTTGATAACAGGTTTGATTTTCTTGTTGGCTCTTAGAGAAGACTGGTTGAGAAACTTTCACTCCTTAAAAACAAGGTTAAATCCTAGTTGAAAACTAAATTAAAAAGGGAACATGAACAATTAACAACGATTGAAGCAGATTTAGAAATCTTTTTCCGACATAAAAATGCGGGTACGATAAATGAAGAAACAAAACAACAAGGGAAGCATATTGAAATGGATCGGAATAAGATATTACTGGAGGAGGAAGAGAGATGGAGGAAGAAAAGCAAGCAATTTGGATAAATAGTGGGGACAGAAATACAAAATTCTTCCATAATTTTACTAATTATCGGAGGAATAAGAAACGTCTATGGGAAATAAGGGATGAGACTGGTAATGTTTACTTGGGCCAGGATGCCATTAAAAAATAAGTTGTCTCCTATTTCAATTTTTTTTTTTAAAGATTAGAATCAAACTAATATTCAGGATCAGCTGGTGACCATCAAACTATATCCAAGGATTGTTCAGGAGGAAGAGGTAGCAACTTTGGAAAGGGTTGTTACTACAGAGGAGATTGTGGAGGTATTAAGAGGTTTTTCAAAAGACAAGAGTCCGGGCCCTGATGGGTGGACAGTTGAATTTTTCCTTTTCTTCATTGATCTAGCTGGGGTAGATTTATTAGAGATGGTGGAGGAAACTAGACTTTGTGGTGAAGTCAGATCGCTAAATTCCACTTTTCTTTCTTTAATTCCAAAAGCAAATTGGCCATCATACTTCTCTGATTTCCAGCCTATTGCATTATGTAATCTTGTTTACAAGATTGTCACAAAGATAATTGTGAGGCAGATTAGGCCTTTCCTTTCCCGGGCTCTTTCAGAGGAACAACTGGGGTTCCTTAAGGGACACCAGATTTTGGATGCTATAGGTACGACATAGGAGTGCCTCCATAGCATAAAGACTAAGAAATTATAGGTAGTCATTCTGAAGCTAGATCTAAAAAAGGCATACGACTCTACAAATTGGGATTACTTTATATTATTGCTTTTACACTGTGGTTTTGGGCATCTTATGTCCAGGTGGATTATGGGTTGTGTGTCTTCGGCTAATCTAGCCATCCTGATCAATGGACAACCCACAAATTTCATAAATAGTGGGAGATGACATCGCTAGGGTTTCCCCTTGTCCCCACTTCTTTTTATACTTGTGATGGAGGGGCTGAGTCTTGCACTAAAAAAGAGTCATTTGGAGGGGAAGGTGTCGGGTATAAAAGTCTCTCGCTTGATAAGGATCATTCATCTCCTATTTTTGGATGATGTGATAATAATGACTAAAGTAGACATGAATGAATGGCGTGAGATTCAACAACTATTATGTGTTTTCTTTGGTGCTAGTGGACTAGAGATCAATACACATAAATCCACCTTCCATCATCACGGGATTTAGCAAGACTTTCAATATCGGTTGAATGATTTATATCATTTTTTCAACTCTTGTCTCGTGGATGGTTTCAAAAACTTGGGGTTCTTTTAAAAGTTGGACAGGTATAAAGCAGTTGATTGGAATTGGCTATTGAAAAAATTTGAACACATAATTTCACATTGGTGTAATCGTTACTTATCATTGGGTGGTAAATTTGTATTGATTAAAGAAGTTCTTGAAAGCCAACAAGTTTACTGGTTGGCACTTCCACACATTCCTGCAATTATTTTGAACAGGATTCACAAGTTAACCTTCTCTTACCTTTGGTCGGGTACAAAAAAGTCCGCTTCCATACATCTTTGCAGCTGGGAATTATTAGCCAGACCAAAATAGTTTGGTGGCTCAGGGATTAGGAACATTTTTTTCTTCCTAAGAGCCTTGGCAACTAAATCCCTTTGGCGAGGATTGATGCAACCGGGGGTATGGAAACGTGTCTTGAAAGACAAGTACTTTTCTCATACTTCGGTGATATCGTGGTTGAGATCAACAATACTGGTGGTCCAATTTGGTTCACAAACTTGGAAAAATATTATTAATGCTTTACCTCTTTTGGTGCACTGGCTAGCATGGAAACCGGGATCTGGTGTTGATATCATTATAGGGAAGGATGCAATCCTGGTCTTGGAGGTGGGATATTTTCTTTCATAGGAGCTGATTCATTTTTTAAATGATCATCAGGCAATCTTTCTCTTTTGGGCTAGAAGTGCCTCGGCTATAGGTTCACTTTGCTCAAATTGGCTTACCTGTGAAGACCTGGGATTAGAAGGGGATCTAGCTGCTGAATGGGAAGGTTACAGAAAATAATTGATTGATGTCGACATTGCATTGAATGGAACAAAGGATGAATTAATGTGGATAGGTGGGGAAGGAACATGGATCTTAACTACAAAGAACGTTTATAATTCCCTGGCGGCTAAAATTTGGAAAAAAAACAAAAGTGGATGTCAAAGGAAAATCTGGAAATGGGATTGCCCACTGAAGATTAAATTGTTCATGTGGCTCCTTATTGAAAACAATATGCTCACTTGGAATAATCTCAACAAGTGCGGCTAGCAAGGTCTGGGACTATGTCACATGTGCAGAGGTAATGGAGAATCGGTTTATCACCTTTTTATCCAATGTCCTTTCATTGTTGCTATTTGGAAAAAAAATTTAAATCATTATAATCTGAGAGGAGGGTGGCTGGGAGCTACTATCAATGAAAGCTTTGACCACTGGTGTAAAAGGCACTTGGAATAGAGGACAAAGGTCGAGGCCTTTGGAGACTTGGAATTCTTCCAAGCATCGGAAGAAAGTGCGCAGGAAGCTCAGGAAGGAGCACAATAGCCATCATATCGGGTGGAGAAAGAGATCTGGACCATTGGTTTCTACGTCCAGGAAGGAGCAGGAGAAGCGCACAAAAGAGGAGATCATCTGTCGTCAGATCTCACTCAGATACCCATCAGCCGTTGGATCGATTGAAGGTGCGCAGAGTTTAGCCTCTGGAGTAAGAGAGCAGGAGAACGGATCTGGGCCATCAGATCTTGATCAAATACCCGATAGATGTCAGATCAGTTGGGAGCTTCATGAGGTTTAGCATCGTGAACAGGAGGGTGGAAGTCCCGAAAGGACTAACTTATCGGGATATCGGTGTTCGGGAAATCAGAGTTCTCGAGGTCGAGAAAGTCGAGACACTTCAAGTCTTGAAATAGCGAGAAATGATCTGAGCCGTCCGGTAGTGGAGACGCGTGGCGGAGATCGAGCGCCCGTCGATACTTTGGCGCATGAGATATCGACATTCCCGTGGACAGGAGATCAGGTAAGTCCACCTTGAAAACCCTGACACAAATCTGGGTCGTCCATCTGAGAGAGGATGCATGTCACATGATCATCCATTCCGGAGATCCGGGCACTAGACATCGGGATATCGACACTTGGGAAATCAGAGTTCCTGAGGTCGTGAAAATCAGGACATTAGAAGTCGCAAAAACGCGAGGAGAAATCTGAACCGTCCATCTTGAGGGGACGCGTGGCAGAAATCGGAGCCATCGGGGAAAGTCTCGACAGGAAGTCGTCTATTGGCATTTTGGTCATTGGGATATCGAGAATCCTGGTGACAAGAGGTTTGGGCATTTCAGAATCGCGAAGTCCAAAACCCCGACAAGGAGGAAGGTTCCATCGTGGGGGCCAGATGTCAGTATATCGGAGAAGTGGGAAGTGTCATTTAAGGGACCAACTGTCAGCATATCAAAGAGTCGGGATTTGAGGAATCGAGAATTCCGTGGGTCAATGCATTGCGGCATTGAAAAGCTCGAAACCCTGATGGAGAGGTAAGACTGCGGTCACGGGGATAACGGTCATATGGGCCAGGAGCCTAGCCAGGAGATCTAGTGCGTAAAGAGCGCGTCGGGATTCGAGGGATCGTGAATCCTGAGGACATATGTGTTTCGACATTGGAAATTCTGAAACCCTGATGAGGAGGTATGGTTGCGGTCATATAGGGGAAGGTCACGTGGGCCACGAGCTTAGCCTGGAGGGATAACGGAAGTTGGAGCACATTGGGATTTTAAAGCCCAAAACCCCGAAAGAAGGATAAGGCTGCGGTCTTATGAATTAGCAGTCACATGGACCAGAGTATAGTTAGGAGAGCTAACGCGTAAAGGGCGCGTATCGGTGAAATTGATCATCGGAGATCGGGGATTCAAGAGGACAGGAACTCTTGACGTCGGGGATCACGAAACCCCGAAACCCAAAATTAAGAGTCAGGGAAGATCACGGTTAAGTGCGGAAAGGCCATGACAGGGTGAAGGAAAGACCTGTGGGTCCATTTCGAAGGAGATTCCACTGGGAATCAAAAGAGCCATTCCGTCTCGAGGGAGAAAGTTGAACGATCCTTAAGACCGGGAGGTCAGGCCCGGGACCTGCTGAGGTAGGTGCCCGGGTGGACGCCATCATTATTTCAACTTCTTTAATGGCTATAAGAAGATCCAAACCCCACTATAGGCTACACTTAACATAATGACACATTATGATATAAAGGTAATATCATTTTTGTGCAAAATTCTACTTTAAAATCAAGGGTGTTAATGTAATTGAATTCATATCCCACATTAGGTCACTCTAGATTTTAGAAAACCTATGAAATATTTAAGTGTTGATTCTTTTAGGAAAAAATGAAGAATAAAATATGTACTTTTGTGGTTGAATGTGACATGCATCAAATGAACAAGGCTAATATGTTGAAGCAAGTTGGGGAATTTCAACCCCTACTGATCCTTGCAACAATCTCAATTTACCTTTCCATGTATTTTATCTTTGGGCAACCAAAATCAAGAAACAAATATGTTCTTAGGGTGGTCACTGACTGACTTTACAAATATGCACACTTTTGTGCCTTATAACTGTCATTTAAGCCATCCATAGTTACCCAAGTCTTCATGGATCATATTTTAAAACTTTATGTCATGCTTGATTCAATTGTGATGGATCGTGACTGACATTCATTTGTAAATACTTGCATGAGTCGATTAAATTTTAGGGAATCCAATTGAAAATGAGCATGACCTATCATGCCCAAATAGATGGTAAAATAAAGGTGGTAAATAAGTGCCTGAAAACTTGTTTGAAATGTTTTTTATTAGACTAGTGGTGCTAGTGGCTCCAAATCTTTTAGAATGGTGTTACAATAACACCTATGAAGGTACTACCAAAATGTCACCCTATTATGTTTTTTTTGGACAAAATATGACATTCTCCATACACTTAAGGACAATTTGGTCTTGGATCAAATCAAATGAAGAAAAAAGTAGATCATCATCACTCAATGCACCACTTTGAATAAGGGGATCAAGGGCTTCTTTATATCCAAATATAGAAGTAGACATATCTCAAGAAGAAGAGACACCAGAAGATAGCACCCAATTCTTATGGACCTTGTTAAATACTCAAATGAATTGGATAAGTGACCTACAAATTGGATCTCCCAAACCACTCCTAGATCCTTCCACTATTTCATGTGTCTTGCTTGAAGAAAGTGGTTTAGCCAAATTGCTGAGTTCAAACCATCCTCCTAAAATTTTATGAAAAGGGACCTTCCTTATGGTTGTAATTGAAATGAAACAAAGGTATGGAATATGCTTCCTACACTAATCCATGAGAGAAGAATGTGCAAAAACTTAGAAAACAACAGTTGCAAACAAATACAATATCTGATTATGTGTGTTTTCATAGTTAATCAACATGTTTCTAACTATTTCTAGAAGTACTTCTAGAATTATTAAGAAACAAAAAAATGAAATAAAAAAATACCATCAGAAAAGATGATTTCATAGGGAAAACCATTTCAGGAGAAAAGCCCCATACTCTAAATCACACCCAATGTATTATCAACAAATAAATGGTTATACTACATTAGAGAGTCTTCTTTCTTTCAACAAGAGTGTTCAATAGTGAAATCCTTCTTGCTTGGCTTTCTAGAATAAATATGGTCTACACTATGCACTCTAGGACTACATTGGCCACTTGGGCCTATATGGACCAATAGGCCAACTCCCGAGGTCTATATCATGAGGAATATTACAATGGAGTATCCCAAGCCATTAAATAGGCTTCATCATATGAAATACCATGGGTTACCAATACCATGGGCCCATAAACCATGAACTGTAAACCCATAATTGATTATATCAAAGTTATCCCAACTAGTCTATGACTAAGTCAAGATTGCCTCAACATTCCCCCCTTTAAACTTGACCTGGGATAAACACCTACCCCTGTGAAATTTTATTAGAATGGTATTCGAGAATACAACATGCTATTGTCACTTAAGTCTTTATTTATACTTTACATCAATGAACCATCAAAATACAGGTAAACATGCCTAAATGGATCTTACAACCATATGGCTTACATATTTGATAATATCATGCTCGATAAAAATACTCACGATTGCATGCCCAAGCATGTGATGCTATGAAACATCAATCAATTTCATTGCCAACATCCCTCTGATTCCAAATACATTTGCATCGAACAAGTACTTATCTTACCATTGTATTTTATGGATCTTAGAGAGCTCGTTGGTCTCCACATGGCCCTTTCCATGATGATACAATAGATCTAGTATGATATGTTGTTCATGGATTCCAATAACAAATCAATAATAGATCCAGTCCTACAAATAATAATATCATTCTAATAATGTATATATGAACATATCCATCGTAGATCTAGGCCTCAACATCATCATATCACACACAATCTACCACCAACTTAAGCCATCCAATCTTTATATCTAACAAATTTGTGAAATCTCTAGTTAATCTCAGTAGGTCCAGGCATCCAAGTGGTAGATCTATTCATCAATCCACAAATCCATGCTTCTCCATGAAAGTTGTAGTCCAAAGCCACATCCTCAAGATCACTCTCCATTTCAATTCTTGTTGTGTTTTCCATTTTCTTGCAACAAGTTTTCATTCTGCACACTCCCACTTAAACCATGATTACATAAAAAAACATTATCGCTAACACCTTGGATGCGAGGTGATCATGATCTAATACCAAATGAAAGAAAAGGTGTGTAATATGCTTCATACACTAATTTGTGAGAGAAGAATGTGTAGAAACTTAGAACAAAAAATTGCAAATAAATGAAATAAACAACAAATCCTTAAACAAGATGATTTTATAGGGAAACCCTTTTGGTGAGAAAAAACCCACACTCTAAAGCACAATCAATGTATTATCAACAACTAAATGGTTACAATACATTATAGAGTCTTTAATATTTCAATTAGAGTGTTCATTAGTGAGCTCCTTCTTTCTTAGCTCTCTAGACCAAATATGGCCTACACTATGCACCTTGGGACTACATTGGCCACCCAGGCCTATATGAGCCAATAGGCCAAATCTTGAGGCCTATATCATAAGGAATCTTACAATGGAGTATCCCAAGCCATTAAATGGGCTTCATATTATGAAATTACATGAGAAAATTTCATGGGTTACCCACTACCGTGGACCCATAAACTATGAATTGTAAATCCATTGATTGTATCAAAGTTATACTTACTACTCTATGACCCAGTCAATATTAACCCAACAATACCTTGAGGTAGTACTAGACAAAAGAGAGCATATTATGCACTGACGCAATATTCAGGAAGTCTTGATATGGTGGAAGGATATGTAAAACTTGAATATGCCACTTGGGAACCAATCACAATTTTACAATAGTTTCCACATCTCGAACTTTTAGGAAAACATTGCTTTTGAAGAGGGAGGACATGTTAGGGTCCTACCATAATCCCTCTAGTTAATGAAACTTAGGTTGTTAGGGGTAAGTTAATTAATGTGTGGTGGCCATCCTCTTTTAATAAGACCCTCTAGGTAGTTGGCATGTTGTTAATCATTGTAAAGGTTCATTCTTATTGAATCAGGCCTATTGGGTAGTTGGTACTCGATAATGAATGTGGCCTAGTCATTAATGTAAGGACCACTAGTCGTCATGGTATGAGGTACACATAAACTATTTTTAGAGGTAGAGAGATATGTCAATATGTTGTTAAGGATTATCATTCTATTGGAGTGATGCTAATTTATAGGTTGTTCCCTCAAAAAAACATGTGAACATTATTCACCTTTTGGAATATCAATAAAGGGTAACTTCTTATTATATAGGTTCAATACTCTTGCTCTATTTAATTTACTTTTACTGTTTGAATTTCCTTAAATATATTGTTGTTAATTCTCTATTTATTCTATATAAGTACACTAAACCTTTTCAATACCTTTCTCCAAGAAGAGCTTCTTAAGATATACAAATTCTAAAAAAATCCTCCAATGATTCATTAATATCCATAAAATTAATCACCCATTTGGTACACTAATCACCCATTTGGTAAACAAAGCCACTTAAGCCTATGTGCAAGTATAGGATGAAAAACTCAATGTAACAGACATATAGGTGGTGTTTAGAGAGCAAGTTTCATGGAAAAACAAAATTTCAAATCCTTGTGAGGCGGGGAATTTTGAAGAGCTTTGTCTTGGGTGATGGCACGGTTTTTGGGCTAGGAGGACAATAACTCTTGTAGTTATTGGTTCGAAGAACGATATTTTGTTTTTTTCCTCCTTCGATTTTTTTTTAGAACCTCTGTATGGTACGATTCTTTGTATTTTTCATGAAAGATCTGATAGGATTCAGAGTTTCATTAGTGCATTTGTAAGGAGAATTCGTATTGAACCTTCTCTATTATCATACCTCGGTTCCCCTCCAATCTAGATCGATGCCTAATACCTTTTTTTGGTGGGGCCTTTAATTTTTCTCGTTAGTGGTAGTTATGGATGTTGAGGTCAGCCATCCATTGGGAGACGAGGTAGGAGATCATTGGGATCATCCAAAATTCATATCAACGGTGGATTCCATATGCCAAAGCCATGTTATTAAAACCTTGTTTAATGCATCACTAAATGCTCCATCAACCCTGCAGACAACGTCTTATACTTCATCCTCTTTCTCACTAAACTCTTCCTTCCTTCATGATTCTTCCTTTGAGTGAGCTTGCAAGGAAACACAAAGAGGTGTTGGTTTTTCTCCGAGGGAAAAAAGAGAACTTGGCATAGGCAAAAACATAAGTGTGGTCGAGACCTGTCCCATTTTATCTTTCGGGGCTGGAGGAAAGACTTCGTATCAGTTTAAGGTCATCCCGACAATACCTGGAAGTGGCGGAGTGGGGAAGGAACACTCTACCAAGTTGCCTTATAGAGTGTGGAAATCCCCCCAAAAAAAGTGCAAGATGGTCCTTGGGATGGATATCGGGCTAGCAAAGTCTTGTTCACTTTCCTTATGTGCTTTGGTAGGTAGGCTTTCATATCACCATTTTTGTAAAAGTTTAGTTCTGGTGCGGATGAAGGACACCTGCGAACGCATCCTAGGTTACTCACCGGTGCTCCTTCATTTACCTCGGGGGTGGTTCGGGTTTATTTTTAATTCTCCAGAAGAATCGACAAGGATACTAGAGAAGTTTTGGGTCTTCGAAGGTGGTAGTCTTATGTTAAAGCATTGGAGGATAAAATTCGATCCGACGTCTGAATATTTTAGCTTTCGACATCTGTGGGTGCTGATGTCAGGCTTTCCATTACAGTTATGGAACCAAAAAGCCTTGGAGGCTATCGAAATTATGTTGGGTCTCTTTTTTAAGATGGAAAAGGAAGCACTCCTCTCAAACGACCGTCCTATGGCAAAAATCCTTGTAGAAATTGATATATACATGGGACTGTTGGAGGATTTTGATATAGAGTGGCAAGACATGGTCATCTCTCATAGATTAGATTATCTTGGGGTACCTTTTCAGTGCAGTCTTCCTTTTCAAAAAAGAGTGCAGGCTTCCTTTTGGTGTACACATAGATGAACAATCAGTGGAGGAAAATGTCGACAATGCGTATCCTACGGAGGTGGATACCTTGGAACCAGGCTTTCATCAGGATGCGTGGGAGCTGGACGATTATATAAACATGAAATCTACATTTATGGGTAAGTTACGACATTTTGTCCTTAATCTGTATTGTTCTTTGTTGGCATGGGATATAAATTTTGTAGACTCTGTGTTTTCTGATGTTTCTAAGGAATCTGGTGTCCTATTAAATTCGGGTATGAGGGACAAGGGAAAGGAGGCCTACACACATAATTCTGATACGACCCTACACCCGTTGACATTAAATGAAACGAGTCTGGCACTTAATAGCCCTAATGTTACTCTGTCTCTTCCCTCTACTACCATAGATGTTGTTAGGCGATCGAAAGACTCACCCCTCCTACCAGGTTTTGGTGAACCTGATGATATTACCTAATCTTTGGATGTGATTCTTAATGATTTAGTCACGACCTACATGGAGGTAAATAACCCTGTTCCTATTCTGACCTTCCTAATAAAAACTGAAGTGGTTCATGGGGAACTATTACCTATAGAACATGAACTGGTGGCTATGGATGCCTCGACTGGAAAAAAACTTGCATGGTCTAGAGGATTGGGATTGGATTTGTCTCCTGTAAATATCGAGAGTGCACGCAAACGAGGGGGATCTGACATGGTGACACCATAATCCTCATCTCTTTTAACTATCAACCACGGGGAGCTTAGAGGCATCAAAGCCCTTGCAAGGGCTAAGTCATGATCATTTTATCCCTAGACATTAGAGGGGTAGGAGGGCCCCTTAAACTGGCCTCTATGAGGAGATTTTTGAATAAGACTACCCCTGACATTGTTTTACTCCAAGAGACACTAACTTCTAATGAGAGAGCTCGGGATTTTATGTTTTCTTTGAATCCAGATTGGATGTCGTGTTCCATTAGTTCTATTGGTAATTCGGGGTCTTGTTGGCATATTGGGACCCTCAATATTTTGTTTTCTCTCATGTCCTTACCTGCAGCGTAATTCTCTTGACAGGATCCAGTGTTGTGGATAAGAGGAGACTATCACTCCTTAATGTGTATGGTCCTTGCAAGGAGCGCAAGACATTCTAGAGAAAAGTTGCTGACAGAGGGCTGCTATCTATCAAAAACTTTATACTGGAGGGAGATTTAAACTTTACCTTAAACTTTGAAGAGATGTGGGGTACAACGTCTGTGCTGGATCCTTTGGCTCCTTTTTTCAAAGAACTTTTTGATGATTTTTCACTTGTTGATGTGGCTTCGACCGAGCTAGCCTCGACGTGGCGTAACAGTAGGATGGGGGAATCAAGAATTTCAAAAAGGCTTGACATATGTTTTATGAATGAATATTTGATGGGCCCAGAGCTACAATTTAGATATTGGGTGGAGCCAACATATATATCATACCATTCTCCTATTTTGATGTAGCTGGACCTTGGCATTCCAAAGACTAGGCACGCTTTTAAATTTAATCTGGTCTGGTTAAAATATGGTACTTTTGCTGAATTAAATAGAGAGGTATGGCTTGATAACAGGTTTTATTTTCTTGTTGGCTTTCAGAGAAGACTGGTTGAGAAACTTTCACTCCTTAAAAACAGGGTTAAATCCTGGTTGAAAACTAAATTAAAAAGGGAACATGAACAATTAACAACGATTGAAGCATATTTAGAAACCTTTTTTCCGGCAGAAAAATGTGGGTACGATAAATGAAGAAACAAAACAATAAGGGAAGCATATTGAAATGGATCAGAATAAGATATTACAGAAGGAGGAATAGAGCTGGAGGCAGAAAAGTAGGGCAATTTGGATAAATAGTGGTGACATAAATACAAAATTCTTCCATTATTTTACTAATTATCGGAGGAATAAGAAATTTCTATGGGAAATAAGGGATGAGGCTGGTAATGTTCACTCGGGCCAGGATGCCATTAAAAAATAAGTTGTCTCCTATTTCGATTTTTTTTTTAAAGATTAGAATCAAACTAATATTCAGGATCAGCTAGTGACCATTAGACTGTATCCAAGGATTGTTCAGGAGGAAGAGGTAGCAACTTTGGAAAGGGTTGTTACTACGGAGGAGATTGTGGAGGTATTAAGAGGTTTTGCAAAAGACAAGAATCCGGGCCCTGATGGGTGGACAGTTGAATTTTTCCTTTTCTTCGTTGATCTAGTTGGGGCGGATTTATTAGAGATGGTGGAGGAAACTAGACTTCGTGGTGAAGTCATACCACTAAATTCCACTTTTATTTCTTTAATTCCAAAAGCAAATTGGCCATCATACTTCTTTGATTTCCAGCCTATTGCATTATGTAATCTTGTTTACAAGATTGTCACAAAGATAATTGTGAGGCGGATTAGACCTTTCCTTTCCTGGGCTCTTTCAGAGGAACAACTGGGGTTCCTTAAGGGACGCCAGATTTTGGATGCTATAGGTACAACATAGGAGTGCCTCCATAGCATAAAGACTAAGAAATTATAGGTAGTCATTCTAAAACTAGATCTAAAAAAGGCATACGATTGTACAAATTGGGATTACCTTAGATTATTGCTTTTGCACTGTGGTTTTGGGCATCTTATGTCCAGGTGGATTATGGGTTGTGTGTATTTGGCTAATCTAGCCATCCTGATCAATGGAGAACCCACAAATTTCATAAATAGTGGGAGATGACATCGCGAGGGTTTCCCATTTTCCCCACTTCTTTTTATACTTGTGATGGAGGGGCTAAGTCTTGCACTAAAAAAGAGTCATTTGGAGGGGAAGGTGTCGGGTATAAAAGTCTCTCGCTTGATAAGGATCATTCATCTCCTATTTGTGGATGATGTGATAATAATGACTAAAGCAGACATGAATGAATGGCATGAGATTCAACAACTATTATGTGTTTTCTTTGGTGCTAGTGGACTAGAGATCAATACACATAAATCCACCTTCCATCATCATAGGATTTAGCAAGACTTTCAATATCGGTTGAATGATTTATATCATTTTTTCAACTCTTGTCTCGTGGATGGTTTCAAAAACTTGGGGTACTTTTTAAAGTTGGACAGGTATAAAGCGGTTGATTGGAACTGGCTATTGAAAAAATTTGAACACAGAATTTCACATTGGTGTAATCGTTACTTATCATTGGGTGGTATATTTGTACTGATTAAAGAAGTTATTGAAAGCCAACAAGTTTACTAGTTGGCACTTGCACACATTCCTGCAATTATTTTGAACATGATTCTCAAGTTAACCTTCTCTTACCTTTGGTCGGGTACAAAAAAATACACTTCCATACATCTTTGCAACTGGGAATTATTAGCCAGACCAAAATAGTTTGGTGGCTCAGGGATTAGGAACATTTTTTTCTTCTCGAGAGCCTTGGAAACTAAATCCCTTTGGCGAGGATTGATGCAACCAGGGGTATGACAACGTGTATTGAAAGACAAGTACTTTTCTCATACTTCGGTGATATCGTGGTTGAGATCAACAATACTGGTGGTCCAATTTGGTTCAAAAACTTGGAAAAATCTTATTAATGCTTTACCTCTTTTGGGGCACTGGCTAGCATGGAAACTGGGATCTGGTGTTGATATCATTATAGGGAAGGATGCAATCCTGGGCTTGGAGGTGGGATATTTTCTTTCACATGAGATGATTCATTTTTTAAATGATCATCAAGTAGTCTTTCTCTTTTGGGCTAGAAGTGCGTCGACTATAGGTTCACTTTGCTCAAATTGGCTTACCTATGAAGACCTGGGATTAGAAGGGGATCTAGCTACTGAATGGGAAGGTTACAGAAAATAATTGATTGATGTCGACATTGCATTGAATGGAACAAAGGATGAATTGATGTGGACAGGTGGGGAAGGAACATGGATCTTAACTACAAAGAACGTTTATAATGCCCTGGCAGTGAAAATTTGGACAAAAAACAAAAGTGAATGTTAAAGGAAAATATGGAAATGGGATTGCCCACTGAAGATTAAATTGTTCATGTGGCTCCTTATTGAAAACAATATGCTCACTTGGAATAATCTCAACAGGCATGGCTAGTGAGGTCTGGGACGATGTCACATGTGCAGAGGTAATGGAGAATCGGTTTATCACCTTTTTATCCAATGTCCTTTCATTGTTGCTATTTGGAAAAAAAATTTAAATCATTATAATCTGAGAGGAGGGTGGCTGGGAGCTACTATCAATGAAAGCTTTGACCACTGGTGTAAAAGGCACTTTAGAATCCCATCCTTACCAGCCTTTATTTGCTAGTACATATGGATCGAATGAAGCCTGGCGATTCTTGAATCTAAAGAGCCATCTCTGGAAAAGGTATACTACCAATCCTTGGTTTCCATCAATCTTCACTTTCCACAGAAAAACATGTTGAAGAAGCGCAGTGCTCACTGTATACCTTTGCACATAATTCTAGGTTGGTTCGATGGGGCCTCACAGAGAAATGGAGAGAAAAGCGGTGCTGGTGCAGTTATAAAATTGAATGACCATACTGTTTACAAGCTTATACTCAACAGTTGTAGGGGCACCAACATGAGAGCTGAACTCCTTGGTGTATGGGCCATTTTGAATATGGCACAAAGACTCTCTATTTCGAATATTCACATCATGGGAGATTCCAAAATAATAATTGATTGGCTTAATGATGTTGTCTCATTGCAGGTTACTTCCATTAATAGCTGGAAAGAAAGAGTCAGGGATCTCATTAAGCAGTTCTTCGTCATCACCTCCACTCATGTTTATAGAGAAGAAAACCAGGAGGCAGATTACTTATCCAAACAGGCCTTGCTGGAACACCCGGGAGCAATAGTTTTCTTCCAATGGATGGAAGGCCAAGAAGGGCCCAAAACTTACATTCAGATGTACTAGCCACTTCTTGAAGATGTCACAAGGATGATGTTATGTTATGTTTATTTTTTGGTTTAGCTTGTTGTTTATCTCTATATTGACTATGGAGACTAGCTTTTTAAAGCTCTAATATTTTTGTAAAAATCCATCTGGGATGATGTTTTAATGTTTCTTCCTGTGGGATAGTATCACTTTTGAGACTTTTTGTTTATTGTAATGAAACGAGACTAATGATGAAGAACACTTAATCGATCTGATTAAACTGGACCTAAATATAATGGTCCTATAAATATATAAGCAAATTATATATCTTAATATAATGCAAAATTTTCTTTGAGAAAAAAAAAGTTCTTACAATTTACATTCCTCTCTACTTAATTCTTAAGTTAATTATCAAGGGATAACATAAGTCCTACTTAAGTCTATGAAATCCCATGCCCGCGGAAATGTTTGTCAAAGAAAACTTTTTAAAATATTTTCTAGGACTCCGTGCTCGTTGAACCCAAATTGTTCATGTAGGATCAACATAATTTATTACCTTACTAATTAGTGATACCTTGACATGATATTTTTCATACCAAAGGAGAACTTTTATAATTAAACCTTGTTGTGCTCTAGTGGCGTTTTTATATTCCTAATGTCACTAGCTTAGATGTCTTACCAATGTTTATGTGACAAGGTTACATAGTCGAATCACCTGACGTAAGAAAACCCCTAGTACAGCGGTCGAATGAAAATAATACCATCTTCACTCTACTATGAAAATAATACCATCTTCACTCTACTATTTTCGTTCCTTAGGAGCTTATATTTTAATTTTTGTTTGAAAACATGATCAATTTGGCTTGGTGTCAATGTTGGCCATTGTTGACCAACCGATATTTCCCCAAAATAACATTAGGCTAGTTAGATTTTAAAGGGTGTAATATATATATATATTTTGATCCACTTGCAATATTTTTCATGGTTTTTTAAGATAAATTTTGGGGGCTAAAGCTTAAGTTAGATTTTAATGAGTGTTGATAATTTTTTTTTTTGTAAAATAATATTTTTGATTAGTTAAATTTTAATAAGTTATATGTTGTTTTATGTGATTTTTGAATATTATATTTATTAATTTCATTTGTGTAAGAAAAAGTATGGAATGTTTTGTGATCATTTTTATCTAATAACATTTTAAATTAATTAAATTTTAATGTGTTATCACATTTTTACAAATAATATTTTGGAATTTTGACAAATAACATTTTGGAGTAGTTAGATTTTTAACTAATGTTGTTATGATTATAAATAACATTTTGTATTGTAAAAGGATAACACACTCTCTTTAAACATGGTAGTCATGTTTTACTAAATAACATTTTGGGTTACTTGGATTTAATAAGTGTTGTTGCATGTATTTGTTAAATAACATTGAGGGCTCCATGGATTTTAAAGAGTGTTGTTACATGTCCTTCTATGTGACACTTGAACAATTCATTTATTGAGTTCATTTTGAGCGGTCAAAAGGATGATGTGACCTCTTTAAAGAGGTGGTCAATTTTTGCCAAATAAGATTTTGGACTAGTTTTATTTTTATGAGTGTTGTTGCATGTAATAATTTTTTAGGTTAGTTGGATATCAATCAGTCTTATTATATTTTTTTCTTAGTGAAACTTGAACATCCATTTCCTCTTTAAATAGGTAAGTAGATTTCTCCAAAATAACAATTTGGATTATTTAGATTTTAATGAGTCTTGTTTTATCTTTTTGTCAAATAAAATTTGGGCCAATTCAATTTTTAATGAATATTGCTAATTTCTTCCTAATAATATGTTGGATTAATTAAATGTTAATGAGTGGTAGGACATGTCTTTCCCAAATATCATTTTCATGGAGTCATTTTTACCTAGTTCATTTCAAAAGTAAATGTCTTTTCCAAATAACATTTTTGTTTAGTCATTTTCATTGGCTCCATTTTAAATGAAGTAATTATTGAGTGGGTTCATTTTAAATAGAATAATAAATCCATTTAAAATATTGAGTGATTGACGTTACATTTCATTAAATTCACTTTTGTTTGAATGAATTAATTGAGAAAATGACATCACATTTTCATTAAATTCACTTTTGTTTGAATGGATTAATTGTGAGTTTACTTTCTCAAATAACATTTTCATTGAGTCCAATTTACTCAATTTGAATGGGATAAATGAATGATTTGCCTTACAATTTCATCTAATCCATGGAATAATTGATTGAGTGGCTACTTGAGTTCACTTTTGTTTAAATGGAATTTGTATTGAATTCACTTTTGTTTGAATGGATTAATTGAACTAATTGATTGGGTGGCTATTTGAGTTTACTTTTGTTTAAATGGAATTTTCATTGAATTCATTTTATTTGAATGGACTAATTTGACTATTTGAATGAGTAGTTTATTGAATTCATTTTTATTTTATTTTGATGAAATAATTAATTGAGTGGTTTATTAGATTCATTTTTAAATGAATAAACTCCATGGAGTAATTGATTGAGTGATTAATTGAATTCACTTTTATTTAAATGGAATTTTCATTAAATTCACTTTTATTTTATTTAAATGAAGTAATTGGACTATTTGAGTGAGTGGTTTATTGGATTCACTTTTGTTTGATGGAATGGATGAATAATTAATTGACTGGTTCATTGAATTCATTTTTAAATGAATAGACTAACTTAGTGAGTAGCCTTACATTTTCATGAGTTTACATTCCTAAATAATATTTTCATTGAGTCTATTTTAAATAGACTAATTAAGTCATGTAGAAAATCCATAATAATAGACTAATTAAACTAAGTGTTTTATAAATCTTACAGGTCCTTTGATCGATAATTCACGCTCTCGGTCTCCTGTGACTACGATATGTCACCCACATAGCTCTGAAGATGCTAGTTGGCAGTAATATATGAGATTTCTTTATCCACTGATTTGAATGCAGGAAAATTGTACATCTCCAAATGTTTATTTGGTCAATCACGAGAGGATGTACATATGGAGACTTTTCCTTGGAAGCATTTCATTTTCTCTTTTCTCATCATGAAAGGAAGAATTTTCTAGAGAATATCTCAAATATTTTTAGTAACAGTTTAACAATCTTTTAAGTAGATTATCAATTGGTTATTTCAGGTGGCGTGGTTTTGTTTGAATAAGAGTGATGAATCAGTCTATATTCACGGATTGAAGCTAATGATAATTATTCTCACTGTTAGTTGACAACTAAATTATAATAAGTTTTACCACCTTTAAAACAAAAAAAATACTATTTTATAATTAAATATAAAATTATGATAAATTTTGCTATAGCTAATTTATCTCAATTTTATCTTTCATATTCTATTTGTTGAAATTTCATGACTTAATCTTTTTCAAATTTACGATTAAATAAATTGAATCTTATATTAGAATGAACAATGCTAAAAACTCCTGCCAAGTTTGGATGATACCATTTATAAATTTATAAATCTGATATGCCGAAATTCATTAAACAACAACTTCCACAAAATTTCAGTACAAAATGACTACTGTGAACTCTATTTCTTTTAAGAAGACTACGAAGGCTAAAATAATGGCCCCTTATCGTACTCCTTTTGCATTTGTAACAATTACGAATGTACTTACATAGAGCATTATATATGAAAATGAGAGCAACAGTGATACCATGAACGTGTTACATCATCATCAATGAATGGTGAATAAAACAAATTAATGTGCCAGTCATAATTGCTGTTATAGAAAGGCAACATTAAATGCTGGGAGAAAAGATTAGTTGTTTTTAATGGGCGGCTTGTTATAAAATAGAGTTAATGCTTCAGTCATAACTGGTGGCTTGCGGGGTCTGTGCAACCGGGGCCCTCTTCATGCTTTATACAGTACAAGTCTATGCCGACAGTCATAATAGGCGGCCTGTAGAGTCTCTGAAACTTGGGCTCTCCTAATGTTCTCATTGCGGAATATGAGGTCATCATATCCTCTGTTAAGCTATTTTGGTGGTTTTTCTTTCACAATCTTATTAAAATTAGGTCAGAATTGCATGGGATATGGATTCATTATATAACCACATTACTAGTCCCTGTCTAAGGTTAGGATTATAATTATAGCATTAGTTTCATTCTGTATCATCTATTAGTTTTCTTTATATTCGAATATTTTTCTTGCTGTCTAATTTTGTAAATATGCTTAACAAATTAATTATTTTTCCATGATATTTAAATCACTTTTATCACACCTCTATTGACTAATGAATTTGATGTCTTTTGGAGGAGCTGCAACAAAATGTGATTTTTCAATCTTAGGTTATACTTAAATTTTGAGTTTTAAGGTTATACGGAACACACACACAATATAATTTTTTTCAAAGATAGATAACCTAAGTTTGGAGTTTTCATTACTGAATACACACACAATGAATTTTTTTTTCCAAAGATGAATAACCTAAGTTTGGAGTTTTAATCTTAAATAACTACTACATCTATTCATTGAGGTCATTAAATTCATGTTTGTGAAATAAATACATGTGAAGTGTAATTATTTTTCCATAATATATTTTTTAATGATTTTGTAACATAAATTTTATTTATAATTTTGTAACATAAATTTTTAATGAAGTTTCTTACCTCCTAATATATTTTAGGAGTTTCCTATTGTGTATATACCTCAACCAAACTATCTCTATAACTCTGGCATAGATGACTCTGCATACTACTTTCTTATAGACCATCCATGAACGAAGTTCCGACCCATTGATTAAATTTTGGGTACCATGAAGAGGGTGGAGTTGGATTCAACCATACTGAATGTAAATTGGAGTTGGATGCATGCATAGTGAATGCAAATTTAGACATTAACCACTCCAATGACATATCAGTGTATACCATGTGAAGTGGATTACTCAACTTTTTCAAATAAGTTGAGTTTTGTCCAATTTCAAAGCATTAATTACATTATAACTCTTTTGATTGTAAATTCATGCTCATGATAATTATATGTTTTGATTGCAAATTCTTTCAGATGACAATGATATACAAAGTATTTGTAAATACTTTGTCAAATTTTATTTTAGAAAATAACTTCAACTTGAAATTTAAAAAATAACAATTAAAAAATTCATACATATAGTAGAAAAAAATTAGGTATAACCTAAGATTGAAGAATCACATTTTGTTATAGAAAAATATATCAATATCTTCCCACATAATTAATAAACTTAATAATTACAAAGGTTAACATATTACTATAGAGTGAAGAGCTTCTATGCTTAAATAGAAATATAAGATCAAGTAATCATCTACTTATCAGATTGTTATTAAATTTTTAACTCTTTAACACCATTAGATAATGACTTGTAAATTTGATAATGAATATTAATAAAATAGAATACAATTAATGTTAAATGAATATTGTATAAAACCAAAATAATGACAAATGAGTCAAATACCTTCCTATTTTAGAATATGAGGAGATAATTGTATGGTAGTTATTCATATGATTATGAATAAAGTTACATTATCAAATTTACAAGTCATTATCTAATCATGAATTAAAGAGTTAAAAAATTAATAACAATCTCATAAGTGGATGATTACTTGAGCTTATATTTTTATTTAAGCATATAATCTCTTCACTTTATAGTAATATGTTAACCTTTGTAACTATTAATTTTATTAATTATGTGTGATGATATTTGCTTAGGTGGCATAAAAAAAGTGCATTTACAATTCATTAATTTTATCTTTCTTTTACATAATTATTATATTTTTCATAAATAATGTAACATACAACATTCTAATGTCAGAAGTTAATGTTAAGATCAAGCCTATATAGACATACTTTTTTTATTTAGCACATCTCTTTTCAATTTTATTGACTATTTATTTTATAGAATAAATAATAATTGGTGGACAATTTATCAAGATAAATTTGTTACCTTATATTATAACAAAATGATGTCATCATTTGTTGATTTTAGTATATTTTTTATTGCTATTATGAATATATTTTAAGTAATTTTGATAAGTAATGCCACACCACTTCACCTACAACATTAATTTTAAGAACATAAGCCAATGTATGGGTATAAGCATCTTCAATATGTTAATATGTAATGTTGTAATTCAAACTTATGCATGAATTCAAATCTATGCACCAAAACTATAGGGACATCGCCACTGCAATAGCACTTGTTTTGGTGGTTTTTCCTTCATAATTCGATTAAACTTTGGTGAAGATTTTCAGTTTGATATAAAACTATCATTTCAACAATTCCAAATTGTAATCTTGAACTAATTTAATCTACCATGCAAATTTAAACTAATTTAATCTACCCATATACTAAAAAAATGCAATTTGAACAATACAAACTCACATTTAATCAATTCTCCACAACACTAAGTATGCCTCTTATGAAATGCCCAATGCTCTATAGAGTACAAGTCTATTCCCATCCTTGTGTTTTAGAATTAGTAGCTAGTCACATCTTGATGACTAAATATTATTACAACAATGCTCTATAGAGTACAAGTCTATTCTCGTCCTTGTGATTTAGAATTAGTAGCTAGTCAAATCATCATTTCAAAAAAATTACTATTAACATATCTACAGGGAATCAAATGAGGAAGCAACTTCTTGGATCGTTGCCAAGCCAATGTAAACAAAAAATTTTCTTCTAGAAAAAAAAGAAACTAAGAAACTAATCACATCTCGATGACTACAAATTATTACAATAACATAAAGTTGGTTTTTCTTAAGTATACAAATGCAATTTTTGATAAGTTTAGTTTAGTTTTGATCAGTGTATTTTTGAATATTTGTTTATTAAATGTATTAAAATATATATTGATAAGTTTAGTTTAGTTTTGGTCAATGCATTTTTAAAATTTTGTTTATTAAATGTGTTAAATTATATGAGTTTTATAGTTTTCAAGTATTTAAAATTATTAAATGTGATAAAATTTATTTGCGTCAGATCTTCTATCCATTGACTAACCCACCATCACTCGACATAGATGTCATTTTATTCCATTCCATTCCATATTTCCAATAGAGATAGAATAGATATTGATTCCTTATTTGAATATTATATATTCAATTAGGGGACTGACTCAAAAGCTGAGCGTAAGTGAAAGCTTGCCCTGAGCTACAACGAATAAGCTAGAAGTTGTCTCATTTGAAATAATAGGGTTACACTAATAAAAGTTGAAAGAAATTAAGTTTGTTTACTTATTAATTTATTTCATTAAGTAAAGTAAAGAGAATTTTAAAATTACTTAAAAATTAAATAATATAAAGATATTTAATAAAGTGTGAGGGAAATATTTTAATATAATTATAAATATATGTATTATTGATATATATTTTTAATTTAGTTATAGATATGGATAATGAGATTTTATAGTGCAAAGAGAGGAGGAAGTCCAAACTAATGGCTTAAGATGTAATACCATTGTGTTGATCCCCAAATTATTAATATATGTATTTTATGATGTAATTTTGTACATTGATAAATAAAGTAAATACATTAATGGCATATGAAGATATGGAAATAACATGGGGCTATGAATCCACTAGCGGGGAAAGAAATGAGGCTTATGGAGCGAGACACGAATACTATTATGTTATTTCTACTTAAGTTCGTTACCCTTTTCTTTATGATTATCATAAGTACTTCTACCTTGATATTGATTGCCAAAGTGGAATACCTAGACTTCTAATGAAGGCATGTGGTCTCTGCTTTGCATGCAAATATATTCCATGATTTTGTGATGCAAGCCATTATTTGCATTCATTCTTCCTTTGGTTTTCCCTATGAGCTCAAAACTATCATACTATTGTGGTATTAAGATTATGGGAAATTGTTGTCATGGAACTATGAGGAAATTATGATTATATGTAGGGGTAATTGTTGATATTAAGAGGAATTAATTATAACTGATAATCCGAGGAATCCCAACACAGAGAATCCTATGTTGGAGCCTTGGAGGGAAGTGGTATAGTCTAAGGGATTATTGAGTAGAGAAGATGATCATATTCATTGGGTTGTGTAAGTTGAGGGTAAGAGGGTTGGTTGATTGCAGGGAAAATTTTAGGGGTCAAACTTCACCCATAGGCTAATTTTCCATGCTTTTTACCAAAAACTATTCTCCAATTCCCACTTTTTCTAAAAATGATTTGCCCAAATTCCATAGAATAACTTATTTTACCTTAAAAATAGCCCAAATTTTATAGAAACTATATAAAATCCTTAGAAATTTGAATATTTTTATAAACATATCACCAAACATTTTATAGTTTGCATATTAAGGACTAGTAATATGTTGATTGAGATTGTTGTATTGGAATTCAACTCAAGAATTCTAGTAATTGGGTTGTGCGAGAGAGCTAGAGCCAAGCCATAGGAATTCAACCTTGTGGATTCATAACCTCAGCTCGGGGGTTTCCTTTGTTATAAAGAGAATAGGTATACCAGAGAGAGTATGGTTGGGTGGAATGCTCTTCTTTTGCACCTAGCAGGTGAAGAATTTCCAAAAGATAGGTTTTCTTCATTTGTTTATAACTATGCAAAATTATTGTTGTTCATGTCATGGATTAATTTATTTTCTACTTTTCTTAGTTCACAATGCATGTATTAATCATGATATTAGTCCTCATTTATAATTATGGGTTCATGATTGAATGTATTTCTTAATTATGCTTTCATAACTCTGTGTGAGAATGCATGTGTTCTATAATTAGTTAAATATCAGAGCATTGAGGTTGTTAATGGTATCATAGAAAAAATTGGTGTGGTTATGGAGTATCTTGTAGCATCAATAGTGCATAAATATTATTGGATATGTTATAGTATGGTATTAGAGCCATTGGTTACAACGATGGGGTTGTATGGTCCAGAAATTAGTTTTTACAGGAATAAATTTTAGTTGTGTATGAAGTGCTTGACATAATTCCTTCACGAGAATAATTGGGGAAACAATGTTTGAAGCCCACAGTGTTGAATTGAGGACTCCATTTATTAGATTGGATTATTATTAAAGTAATTGGGAAAGTTATGGAGGTGAAAAATAAGAAATTGTTGAATTTTAGAGTTAGCTCTGTGAAAATTTGAGGAAAGTATAGTTTGCAGATTGTATGTTTGATAAAATCTCCATGAAGTAGTAGTATATAAATCTTGCAATGGAGAAAATTGTGGTTAAAAAAAATCCCAAACGATGCTCTTGACATAATATATGAGTTGGTATGGAGGATCCACAAATGAAATTATGACCAATACGATCTATTTTATGAGAAATGTATGAATTTGTGTAATTTGTAAATTGCTATAGATATTCCACTGGAACAATTCATCACAATAGATCTTATTATATTATGAAATATTAGATTGGTTTATTTCTTTATAACCCTGATTTATTATCTATATCTTATGGATTCAATTAAGAAATAACTGAAATATAAAAATGAAAGAACAGACAAAAATACACACCAACCACACAAATGAACACAAGATTTGACCTAGGAAATCCAATACGGGAGAAAACCTTTCTAGAAGGTGAGGCTTATGCTCTTCTCTCTTTGCTTCAATTATAAACCACACATACAAAGGAATGGGAACTCACTATGGACTTACGTTTTGGCATTGTGGCCTGAACAACTACAACAAAATCCTCCTCCTCCTCTGTTATTCTCCCAAAATACCACCCTTATATTTTTTTCTCGATTGTGGAACAAGATAAAATGAAAAATAATGGAACCCCTTCTCCTCCTAGAAGCTTGGTATTTAACATAGCCCGATAACAATCTACGGGTAGGGTTTTGACTTCCTCAACCGTTAATTGTGATAATATTTTGGACCTTTTAGAATATTCTTAAAAGTAAACATGTGGCTAGCCCCATATGCATGAGTAATGAGAGTTGATGTGGCATCCTCTCGTACCATGGTGGTCAACACAGTAGGTCAAATTGCGAGAGGAATAACATTTTCATATGAGCTCTAATTGACATGATATTTTCCCATTGGAAAGGTCTCTAAGTTTAGATCAGTGTCAAGGGGTATAAGTTAGAGATAAAATAGTTTTTACCCCCAAAAATGCAGTTTGATGCCTCAAAGTGGCTCGAGAAGGATTCAAACCTCAATTTTCCAAGCTGGGACCTGTCATTAAAATGACCTTGCAAGCCAATTTCTCTAATTTTTTCCACTCTGAAAGCATTGCAATAGATGACAAATAATACAATGATCCAATCTGGATAATACCTCCCCATTTAAGGAGGCTTTTGGTCCCAAAAATATTTACTAAATGAGGTGAGGAAATTTTTTCTCGACCTTCTCCCCGAAGTACCATTTTTATTTACTTGGAAGTTATCCTTTCAACCCAATCTTCCAAAGGTCATGATACCCTTGCCTTACAGTTATAGTCTTCTTCTACAAAATTGTGTTTTCTTCCAACTCTTCCTGAGCATTTGGTGCTAAGTCCTCTATGGTAGGTAGGACATGCTCCTCCTCCCGATCCAACATGGAAGGCTCATAGATTTAATGATTATCCACACTTACTAATGAGTAAATGTGCATATATGGGGTTAGATTGAGTATGTAGGAATTATATTCCACCTTCTCCAATATCTCTAAAGGGACATACTATAGATCCTTGATATTCTTACCAGGACCTTATAGTATTTCCTTGTTTATTTATAACCAAACATTTTTTCCCACTTTGAATGAATTATCAGTTCTATGTTGATCATGTCTAGCCTTATACTTTTCCTGTGACTTCTTTGGCATCTCATGTACCTGCAAATGGATCTACCTAAACTTATCAACACATTTTTATACTCTCATTGCATCTCCCATGAGGTCCTCCTTCACTCCTCCTTGTTTTCCATATACAACATCCAAGGGTGAAGGTGGAAAATATCCAAAGAAAGTTTTAAAAGGTGACTTACCAATAGAAGTGTAGACTGATCTATTATAAGAGTGTTGTATATAGATCATATTTTCATCCAATATTTTTGGATGCCTCTTATTGTAACCCCTTAAAATATGCACCAAAGTCTTGTTGATTACTTCTATCTTCCCATTTGTTTGTGGATGGAATGTTTTATATCTCTTCAACTTAGTTTCCATTTTCTCCCACATTGTTAGGATATTTAGACACTTAGGAGTTAGTTAAGATCTACTTGGTCTAATAGGTCGTTAGGTAAAAGTGTGTTTCTTTATCATGCATTAGTATGCATTTGTAGTTAGGAAATATGACGGTCACGATATGTTCCTGACATAGAGTGATCTGACGGTTCATACTCTCCTCGATCTTAATGGCCATTGATCCGTGGCTTAACACCTGATTGGTCCATGATCTCTATTTAAAGAGCATGGAGGGTCATTTGTCAATGATCGATTATGAGAAACTCTCTTGTAAAATCTCTCTGTAATATTTTTATTTGCATTAATAAACTGCTCCAAGTGGCCACGTTGGCTGGGGTCGTGGATGTTTCCCCGTAACGGTTTTACCACGTGAAAACATCGGTGTGTTGATCTTTGATCTGGTTATGTGAGTGGTTACTGAAGGTGTTCGTCCTCTGTTGGAATACCTGTGTTGTCAAACATGGTATCAGAGCCTTGGCCCAGGTTCAATTCCCTTGAGTTACGTCGGAGGGGGGGTGTTGGACTAACCGCCGCACCTCTTGTGGACTAGGGGTGTTGGACTAACCGCCGCACCTCTTGTGGACTAACCGCCACGCTGGAAACATGGGACTAACCGCCCACTCAAGGCGATGTTGTCGATTTGGAATTTTAATAACACCTGTGGGTTTTGGTGTAATGGAAAATCTTAACATGGTATCAGAGCCTGTTTGAAGACCCGCTCCTGTTGTAGATCGAGATCGTGAAGCCGAGTTGCCTCATCTCCATTTTCTGGCATTTACGTACATTTCTAGGCTGAGAGGATTGTTCCATTGCGTCCGGAGCACTCGTTTCATTTATGAAGACTTTTCGTTTCACTCGAAAAGGTTTCCGTTTGCCCAAGATACGACCATTACAGTCAGATCCGAAGGTATAAAGTTTGAATACGCATTTTTTTTTAAATTTTTGCAAAGTTTTGATTTTATTTCGGTTTGTATTTTTTATTTCCGGGCTGCTAATCTTTTAGATCTACGTATGCTCTTTGTCCCGTGCCTTGTGCGATCTCGGAAAATCAGAAACAGATAGGAAAAGGTGCATCTTCCGGGTAAGCTAACCGAGATCTAACCCTTGTTGTCATCGAGAAACAAAATTTTTTCTTTGTGTGAAAAGAGTTTTTTTGGAGCATGCTCTCCAAGGTCGTCTTCAACAACAACAAAAACAACAACAACAACAATCCTCCTTTTAAACATTACAATATGTTTTGCTAGACCATTTGGTTAAAACTTGCCTTATTAAGTAAGAGGTCTTGAGTTCAAGTCTCTCTTTTGTTACCTTTTTTGAAAAAGTTCATGCTATAAATTGTAAAGTGCTTTTCACTTCAAGTATAAAAGTGAATCACTATAAGTAGCTTTATATTTTATTTTAGAGTTATTTTGCATGCAACTTTTCTGTTATAAGGTAACCTCATTGTAAAAGTGATCCCCACTTCTCTTTATAAAAGTGGGTCACATCATAAAGTAGCTTACACTATCACGTGGTTATTTGGTTACTGTTTATGCCTTTTTTAAAAGGGGCATAACTCTCACATTGGAAGTCCGTTTTCAGTGCCGTTTTTTTTAAAATCACACAACTTTTCGAGATCTTTCTATCCAGATCATTAGTTTCAGTTTTTAAATCTGAATTATCTACATATTTAATATGGATTCTACAAGTACTGTCATGCTTACCAACAACAACTACTTCCAATGGAGATCTCATATGGAAGATTTATTAAGAAGTAAAGGCTTGTATCGGATTACCATGGGAAAGGAAACAACCCCCACTGATGATGATAAGAAATCCAAATGGGATAATAGGAATGATGAAGCACGTGGACTAATTGGAATGTCCATTTCTCCTGATCTAAGGTACCACCTTCAAGGAATTGA
>ML837550.1:66675-79089 GCA_009831015.1 Picea engelmannii | reverse complement strand
TTCTCTATCTACAATCCTAATGCTAGAGCCGCCCATAATTACTCTATTGTTGAGGACCTGGGTCAAACCCCTTGTGCGATGTTGGCTCTGGAGGTACTCCAAACATGTCCTTCATAGAGGAATGCCTTGCTATAGCCATTAGGAGCTCTAGATCCTTGTGGCTCGAAAGTTATCAAGTTTTACGTCACAGATGTGAAGCCTTGCTTGCCTTACCATGTGGCATTCCAAATCCACATGGGTTACTCGAAATATACCATCAAGCGTATTGTTGTTGATGAAGGCGCTGCAACATGTGTGATGTCCCTAGTCTATTGGAAAGCCCTCGGCTCTCTGACTCTTTCTCAGTCTCCAACCATGTTGACTGCTTTTGATGGTCGTTCCTTCCACCCTCACGGTATTCCTCTTGCCTTTCCGGTCTAGCTAGGTGGGAAGATTGTAGAGGTGGATGTCGAGGTGATTGATGCACCCCTCGATTATAACTTGTTACTAGGATGCAATTGGACTTACACTTTTACTGCAATCATATCATCCGTCTTCCATACTCTTTGTTTTCCTCGTGATAGGAAGATCGTGACGATTGATCAATTGTCCTTTGCGTATGCTAATCCCAGTGCATTTTTTGGACCGTCGATCCCCGTGTTCAACATTTCTCAGCCAACAACTGAGAACATCGGTGTTGGAATGTATTCATCTCTTATGGGTACCTTCGACTTCATGGCACCGATTCACCATATTTATGCCATGTACAGTAGGCCCATTTCATCAGAGAGGTATGTTCCTTTCCGCACTTCCTATTTTAATGATCCTTGGACCCTACCTTCCTCGACAATGTCTTGTGAAGGTCAATCACATACAGGAATGGCCATGCCACTATCGGCAGTAGAGATAGCATATCAAGTTGTTCTTGACTCTTCTGCCGATCCAGATCATGTTACCTCGTAGACGAATGAGGATGATCCTGCTCTGGAGCGCGTGTGGGCCACTTCGTCATCTTGTTCACATGACTGCCTCGATGAGACTTTACCTTCGGATGAAGTTATCGTGGAGGCCATGAATGGTTCTGACAAACCTTGGGATGATATGCATCAATGCTCTTATTTTCTCCTAGAGCTTGCTAGAATCAAACAAGACAACTTTAGATCTACTTTGAGCGAGATAGTCGGTCACACCGTAGTTCCACTTTATATGCATGACATTTATGCCGAAGGAAACATGGTGAGTATCTCACCTATCGTCACGATCGATATCTCTCGTATCCCTGACAATATTGAAAATGTATACATCGATACAGATTGTTCTCCAGAAGAAATTTTGATCTACACCGAACTCTTCAAGGAATTATGAGATGTATTCGCTTGGTCATATGAAGAGATGCCAGGAATCGACCCTCAAATTTTCGAACAAACTTCCCTGGATGGTAAGCCTGTTCGAAAATGTCTTAGAGCTGTCAATCCTCGGAAGGCCCCTGCTATTAATGCAAAGGTAGAGAAACTGCTTAATGTTGGCTTTATCTACCCGGTTCCCTTGACTGAATGGGTATCCAATCCCTTTCCTGTGAATAAGAAGCAATGAACCATCCGTGTATTCATGGATTTTCGTGACCTGAACAAGGCCTGTCATAAGGAAAACTTCCTGACACCTTTCATCGATTAGATTCTCGATAAGTGTGTGGGGAGCGAAGTTTTTATTTTCATGGATGGATTTTCAGGGTATAACCAAATTTAGATTAAACCCAAGGATCAACATAAAACAACATTTATTTTCCATTGGGGTGCTTTCGCATACCAGAAGATTCCTTTCGGCCTTAAAAACACTGGAGCAACCTTCCAATGTGCTATGACCTTTGCATTTCATGATCTCAAGCATATAGTCGAAGCCTATATTGACGATCTTGCAACTCACTCCCGTAAGAGAATAGATCACCCTAAACACCTTCGGCTAATTTTTGAAAGATGTTGCCATTACCGCATCAGGTTGAACCCTCATAAATGCATCTTTTGCATTAGGTCATGTCGTCTTCTAGGATTTTTAGTCTTCGAGACTGGGATCATGGTAGATCCGTTAAAGGTTGAGGCAATACTTCGATTGCCTCCCCCGCACACTATTCACCAACTTCAAGGTTTACAGGGGAAAGCTAACTTTTTACGACGGTTTATAGTGAACTATGCCAATATTACTAAGGGTTTCATGCGTCTCTTGAAGGACACTCCTTTTATCTAGGATGAGCGAGCCTAGGAATCCTTCGATGCTTTGAAGAAAGCCTTGGTATCGATGCCTCTACTGAAGTTTCCAGACTACAGTAGAGATTACTTGCTTTATGTCACCGCGTCCGAAGAGATGATTGGTATGGTATTGGTTCAGGAGGATGATGAACTCCATGAGCACATCATTTACTATTTTAGTCAAAACTTAGTCGGCCCTAAACTCAAATATTCTCATGTTGAAAAGCTAGCTTTGGCTTCCGTTCACACAGTCCAATAGTTACGACATTATATATTTCTTTGCAAAACTACTGTGGTTGCCGATGCCAATCCATTTCAATATGTCCTTACCAGGCGTATCATAGGGGGAAAGTACAATAAATGGATTGTCATTTTACAAGAATTCGATCTCAATTTTGCTTATGCGAAATCCAAGAAATCACTAGTTTTTACATAGTTAATATTTGACTTCCCTCGGTTAGACGAGGATGTTATTCATGTTGATTCATTTGCGGATGAACACATTTTCCTTGTCTCATCATCTGACCCTTGGTATGGAGACATTGTTCTCTATCTTCAAAATTTGAAGTTCCCTCAACATCTCTCGTGAAATGAACAACATCGTATACGACACCAAGCTAAGAAATACCTTATCGTCGATGACACTTTGTATCGTTGAGGAGTAGACAATATCGTGTGTCTTTGTTTAACTCACGAAGAAGCCGAGTCTGTTATAAATGACTACCACAATGGGGCTTGTGGTGGTCATCTATCCAGGCTTGCAACATCCCAGAAAATTTTGTGAGCTAGTTATTTTTGGCCATCTATCTTTAAAGATTGCGTCGAAATGGTTAAGAAGTGTCACCCCTTCTAGGTGTTCACTCGGAAAATGCGCTCGCATCCAACCCCTATCCATCCAATCATTACTGTCGGTCCCTTCACCAAGTGGGGGGTGGAATTTGTGGATTGCAACCCAACTTCGACTAGGGGGAATCAACACATTATCATGGTCGTAGACTTCTTTACTAAGTGGGTTGAGGCCATGCCTATAGTTAAATCTGATGGGAAGACTGTCACCTTCTTCATATTCAATTAATTTATAGCCAGGTTCAGAATCCCGAGTGACATTGTCACTGATCATGGCAGTCACTTTCAGAATGAAATGATGGAAGAAATAGCATCTAAACTAGGGTTTAAGCATGGTCATTCTTCCCCTTACTACCCCTAGGAAAATGGACAAGTAGAGGCCGTGAACAAGTCTCTCAAGACCATTTTGCAGAAAACTGTCATCCAGAGCAAATCTGACTGACATATCATGCTACATCCTGCACTTTGGGCATACTGAACCTCGATCAATATTGCCACCGATTTTTCTCCTTTCCAGTTAGTACACGGTGTGGAGTCGATCTTACCTATTGATTGTGAAATCCCTTCTCTTAGATTGGTAGTTGCGTTCCTACTTGACACTTTCGATCTCGAATGACGCCTGGTACACTTAGAGAGTCTGGATGAGAAGCATCAAGATGCCTCTATGGCTATCAAAGTGAATAAAAGATGTGTCAAGGTCCAATATGATAAGTCTGTCTGTCCTCGGTTGTACGCTGAGGGTGACTTGGTCCTTCTATATGATTAAGTGAAAGAACCACTGGGGGCAGGCAAGTTCAAACCCATGTGACACGATCCTTATATCGTGCGACGTGTCTTAGAAAAGGAGCTTACGAATTAGAAGATTATGAAGGGAACATGTTGGCTGAGCTCAGGAATGGGCTCTATTTGAAAAAATATTATGCTTCAGCCCCAAGATTGGGCGTAACTCTTTGTATACTAATGTAATTTAGTGTATATATTTTTTCCCTTTATTTTTCATCTTCAACTTTCTTATTGAGTTTTCCCTTGGTTGGCAGATGTCAACGAAGTCTTCGGTCTACTTAGGATTCACAGACAGAGCCAATCATCATACACAGAATTTGAATTCCGTCGCTTGGGTTGTTTACTCACCCGAGGGTCTACTGGTGTCTTCAGGTGGCGTATGCCTAGGGCCATCCATGAATAATGTGGTCGAATATAGCGTCCTTATAGAACTTTTGCGCAATGCCATTTCACATGGTGTTCTCTCTTTGGAGGTTCGCTTGGACTCCCAGTTAGTAGTATGTCAGTTGAATGACATTTACCATGTGCGAGACCCTACTTTACTCCGACAATTCCTACGGGTACGACTGTTGGAACGAAAATTTGATTTTATTACTTATCATCACATACCTAGGAGTTCTAATTATGTATCCGATGCATATGCTAATTTCATTTTAGATTGGCATTTGTCACATAACTAAAGCAAAGAAAACATTCTCATCAATGTACACATTGTAACATAAGTAAAGCCGAAGAACCATGTTTTTATATATATTTCAAAAAATATGATGTTTATAGTACAAAATTTGGGCTAACACCCTCAATATACATATACATCTTGTCCTATAATAGTCATGACAGCTATGCATGTGGCGCCGGATGAGTGTCATGATAGAAAACTATGACGTTTGCGAGACGCCAAAATAGTTGCACCCAAGCACCGAGCATTCCTACCACCTGCCGCTGCATAGCCTCCGACAGATCCTCCACCTAAACCATCAGAATCCTTTGTGTCAAATGAGACAGGTTTCCCTGCATGTTTTGAAAGACTCTCTCTGCATCTCCTCTTGCTGCCTCATCTCCCCGGTGCCTCTGACGATGTCGTGGAAGTCCATCCGGCCATCATGGACCTATGTCTGCGTCACATACATGTCTAATTAGTACTTAACATCATCAAAAAATATTTTTGTTTTCCTACAAAGAAAATACAAAAAAAATGAAATATTTAAAAAACTTTGACATACGAATGTCTTTGTAGGTGGTTCATACTGGTAATGGCATGTCAAGATCTCCTTTGAAGTCGATCCCTGCATAAGGTTAGTCATCTAGAGCTATGACCTGCCGTCTCCACTAGAAGAAGAAGTCATCGTTGTAGGGTGTGGGCACCCTACCTCCCCCCTTGTTGTCTCATCACCTCGGTCCACCGTGCCATGGCTGGATCGTGAGGTCCACGCGGAATAATCTCAACTCTAGGTCCCAAACCTGGAACCCGCTCGAAGAAAAAGCTACACAAGATAGAAGCGAACCCAAAGTTCCTCTTACTACCCTGTTTGCATTCTGTCAATTGGCTCTTCATGTTAGCCAGTAGTGAGGTGCACCATTCGTACATAGCAAGTCTCAAGCACTCTATTGAGTAGAACATAAGAGGCATCGATGCCTGGTGCAAAGAGGACGATCCTGTGATCCATGTCAAAATGAGGACAACAATCTTGAGGCTTAGATTGTTTATCGCTCGGATGGGGAGTTGACTCCCGACCTTCTCAGTCCTTGCAATGCAATGAGCGTCTATGTATTCCTCTATTTTCATACTTCTCCCAGCGCCCCGGGCTTTGAGGTTGACCACCTCACCCCGACGCAATAACCCCGTCAAGAAATAAATGTCCTCGACTTCAATCCTTAATGGTTGGGCATCAAGGTTGAAGCTCTCACTATCTGTATCCCAGTAATCCACAAGAAACTATAGAAATCTCACTTGGGCCCTCATCCCTTTGAGATCCCAAAACTTATACAACCCGCATCATTTCAAGGCCATTTGGGCCCCTGGATCTCTTTCCACAACAACATCTACCTCCTCATGTTCCCTTTCCCTCCACTCTAACACCATCCTGCAAGAGAAAAATCATTTTTTTGAGTTAACAACCACTAAAAAACAATTTTTATGGACATATACGCGGGCTGCAGTGATCACAGTCTCATATAGGGATGAGTATACGCCGGATGTCTTTTAGATATCCGCGTATAATCATGTGTATATGCGACCCGATGAACGGTAGCCTGCGTACACCTGAAGTTTTAGGTTGCGCCCTAAATAACTTAAAAATTGGAACCTAATTACAAAATCTAATCCACAGAAAAGAAAGAGGAGAGGAAGACGAATTACCTGGTTCAGATGGTTGTCGATTATGTCACTCGTAACTCCCGCAATCACCAATTGAAGTTCGGAGGTAATTTGGTCCAAAATCCACTATTTGGGTAAAAAATACAAATGGTATAGTAAATTTGGTTTTTTTTACTATTTATAGAATTTTTTTACCCACTTTGCATAGTTTCAGTCAATATTTTTTCCTAATGGACTAATACGATAGTGGATTGAGTTGGGTTTTGTAGTTTTATGCAGGGATTCTTGCGGTTTTCAACGTTATGTCACCCGGTCGCAGCTTTGGATAGGTATTCTGGCTACCCAACATATAAGATAGGTATCCATTCCATCATACACACTTGCATCGTCCTATGACTGTCACTCATATGCCTTAGGTACAGACCCATTTTATAGCGGCACAGAACCTTCTTTCTGCTACTAGAAGTGTCGTTATCGAATGGTAAAGACTTACCAAACATGAGTACCCTAGTTAGATCCTCTACTTAATTCGGTGCCCATGCAGAGATTTTTTTCGTAGGACCGTGAGTCCCTTATAGATAACACATGACTTTATGTTGAACCTCATTTATCACTCATAAACATGCTGACCTATACCTAGAGGACTCCCAAGCGAGTTTGATTTAAGCTCTTTTCCGATTCGTTTTCAAAAAGCGAAAATATTGCCGAGTGAACTTGTCTCTTTCACACTCGTAAATTGGATTTGAAAGGACGTCTATTTGGTGCAATTCTATCCCTTTTTCAAACCAAGTAGACTAAGATTACGAAAAATGACATTTTTTGGCATTAAGTTGTGATTGCATCTCATGCCCTTGCTTGCAGTATTGAGCCTGTTTTCGGTTCTTGCTTTTTTGTTATAAGTTGTTTACCTTAACAGTTTGCATCCTCAACCAAGCAAAGCCTTGTTTATATCCTTTGCAGCTTGACACCCTATACCCAGGAGGAAACATTCCCCTGAGTGTCCATCTCCCGCATGCACCTCTTTGCATTGAGCATAGGTATGTTCCACTGTTGGAACTAGTTTTGCTTACTTGTGACACTCGTTTCCTCCTCTGTATCATAACATTCATTCGACTATGAAAAAACAAAAAAAGATGCACGAGAAGGGACTATTATCTTATATTGGCAGCAATCGTGTCAATAGCACAAAATTTTTGAGTCCATTTATCATAATAATTTTGGGTTTAGCATGACCTTAGGAAGCTGAGCTCGTTACATAGAGTTTACTCCTTCGACTGGTTACTCTTCCAGTCCCTATGGAGAGTTTGATTGATGCTTCCTGCATCTCAAGGTTCATCATCGAGTCTATGTTGCTAGAGTCTTCCATATGTCTCATGCTCTTGTTCAAAGGATGTTTGTCAACTTGTGTTGGCCATTCCTCAGAACTCTTGAATTTGCATGTTGGCCATACCCTCAGTCCGTTTCAGAATCATGTGAAGCTGTAGTCCTATCGCGCACCCTGGTTCTACTTTCCTCATTGGTAGGTAACCATGAACCCAACAATCGACATTTCATCATTGGTCGCTGACTGGGTGGTTTCCCTTGTGTTCGACGACAAGACATCTATTCACACATTGGGATTTGTACAGTGTATTGGATACCATTAGTCCTATTGGTGGTTTCCTCACCTTTGTCAATAATTTTTCTCATTGGCTGCTATTCAGAGGGTCTTTTTCGTGTACCGCTTGCACCTGGAACACGAGAAAGATGCACAGGTTCATTGGTTCGTGAACATGTTTTTCCTCTGATTTCCTCCAAATCATCAAGCTACTGCTTTGTACGTCGTACTGAATGATGAGAGATTCCCTAATGCTCTCCTTTAAGCGGGTCTCCTTCCATTGACTTCAACTCATCTATTCTGGAGACGAGACCTAGATTCCTATGAGTACCTAGAGGCTTGCAGTCGTTAGTGGCAGGTTCTCACGCCATCGACAGTTGAGAATACATCAATGTCTCCTGATCGATGGATTCTTCAAGTGTTCGACCCTGAATCCTTTATTCACACTTGTAAGAATGTACTCGGTGCCTTGATACCTACTTTCATTATCGGTAGGTTGCATCGCGTTTGTTAACGGTATACCTCAATGACCAGTAATCAAATGAAGTCTCATTGTGTTCGACCTCAAATCCTTTATTCACACAATGTAGACTTGCACCTTTGGCGGATTGTGTAGAAGAATCAAAGACATCAATTTATAGTCTCATCTTCCCTGAGTTGTTGCTACCTTTCATTGGACCAGTACATGTGTGACTTCAATGATCATGGGAGATCAGATTGTACTCCATTATATACAGATACCTTCAGATTGATTTTGAGACTGCTTTTACTGGGCCTTGTTCATGACTATGACAACCTTTGGCAATTTACCACCTTTGTATTTCTTATTCATGGCCATGAACAACTGTTTGGTATATTTTCACATGGATCTGCTGTAACACCCCTGTTTCCCCCAGTCTGTAAAAATAACTATACTGACCAAGTATTGTGGCAAACTTGGAAATGTGAATGTGTGATGTGAATGGAACTTGTGAAAAAGGTCAATAAACGTAAATAATATTATGAATATATATATTGCAGGACTGCTGAGAGGGGGGTGTACTAAAAAAAAAGAGAGACCACGATCGCTGAAGAAAGGTGGTGGAAGGCACCTGGAATGGTGGCATTAACTTCCACCGAAACCAATACCGTATTTGGACTTCACTGGCCTAGAGAACCAAGAGCGGCTCGCTGGCTCCGAATTAAATGAATCGCCAGGATTGGTAGGTAAATGGCTCCTCACGAGTAATGAGGGATGGGGGGGGGTGAAATGCCCATCCGTAGAGTCCTCATACCTAACCACGCGAGGAAAATTGTGCCACACGCAACCTCACCGAAGAGAGAAAAGGCAGGAAGAGTGTGCGAGCAAGGGGGACGCGAGGGAAAAACAAAGAGGAAATAACTCGGGAAAAACGACAGAGTGGGTGATAGCAGAGAAGAAGGAGAGTAACCTTCATTCTCGATCACTGGCGAACAAAGACTCAGCCTCACAACATCTTGGTCTCAGCTCGGGGGTGGCTAGTGGTAAATCCGTTGGGAGTCGTTGAGCCTACGGTTGGGTGGAAACGAGCACCCCTCTCAACAGTTGCATCACCTGGTGTTTTTCTGATAAGTGTTATACCTTGTATCTTGAAATTTATATGCTGACCTGTATGTTCATAGTCTGTGGAATTATGAATGGTTTCAGTATAAAACTGTTTGCAGGGTGTTTTGATCAGAAATGATGGCTGCATGTTTTTTATTGGAAAGACCACGTATGGCTTATGTTTATATATATATATATATATATATATATGTACGATGAACTAATATAGATTTTCAGGTCTGCTCTCAGGAGATTCATTTCGATGTTGTCCTACCTGATGCCTTGGATAGATTTCCTCACGAAGGCACCCTTTCGAGATCACTTCCTTACCTTTCGGGAAGCTCCCCTGTGCGAACAGTACTAGGTGCGAGCTCCACCTCCTCCGAGCGACCACAGTGCTATCACCAAAGCCCAATTCCAAAGGCGCTTGTCACAACTCGCAATCTCGCGAGTTCGCGAGTCAAAAATCTCGACTCCTCCTTTTCAATCCCGCGATACCTGAGATCACGAAATGGGTGTAGCTCCCTCTCTGTCAGCACCTTCCTTGCATGACCACCGGCCAGGCTTAACACCAGCACCTCTTGCCACTCGCACCTTCGTGAGTTTCAACGTCCAACCTCGACACCTTCCCTTCACGAACCCCCGAGAAGCGACATTAACTTTCCCTCTCGTGAGCTCGCTACTCGCAACTTCGTAAGTCGAAGGGTTGAGCTCTCATGCCCTTACTTCGCAAATCCGTGAGACGCGAGAAGTAAACGGAGTGATGGCTTCTTTCTCCAGGCGACGCGTACCCACCTGTCAACCACGCGGGCCCCACCTTGTGGTTCTGCCACATGTCCATACTCGTGCCTCGACTCTCGACACTTCGTGACCTCTGCAGTTGAGAAGAGGTTCTCTCAACCTCCGAACCTCTGAGTGCGTGATATGCGCGATGAGGCTATAATCCAATGGTCCTCCGCGACTTGGATCCTACGGCTATCTCCACTCCTCGCGACTTCGCCACTCGCGACTTGGTGCATCCAATCCTTGGGCTCTCAACCTTGCGAACCTCTGAGTTCACGAAGCCTGCACTCAGACTTCCTCGGCACTTCGTCGATCCCGCGATTGCTGCCACCTGTCCTCCTCAGAGGGACGATCCTGATCTCTTCGCGACTTCGCCACTAGCAAAGTTGAAGGACTTCTTTCTCTAACCTTCGATCTCTAAATCCCCGATATGGGTGATCTTGTGACACGTGTCCTCTTTTCGATGGATGACTCATATTTCTTCGGGACTTTGCTACTCCCGAAGTCAAGGTTCTCACCTCTGTGAGTCCTGGTGCCCGAATCTTCGAAACGGACGATTCCACGACACGCGTCCTTCTGCAGATGGACGACTCAGATCTAATTCGCCCTTTCGCGATTTCCGATGTCGAGGGCCCGGACTTCAAACTCCCGAACGCCAAATTCCTGATACGATTCTCCTTCGGGACTTTCGCTCTGCTTACGAGGGTTTAAACCTCGAGTTTCTGGACACGAATCCACATTCAATATCTTCTCGACTGATCTGACGGCAACCATTGCTCCTTTTGAGCTTTGGCGCTCTTCTCCCGACACTTGGAAGAATTCCAAATGTTCAAAGGCCTCGACCTTTTCTTTCTTTCCTTTGTGAATTCTATAACATTGAATCTTGTCAGCGCGTATATGAACGCTGTTTCTCCCGAGCTTTAGGGAACCTCGAACCCTTCAAAGAGTTCCGTGACTTCTGCACTCCTTGCAGAGTCTTCGCATCCGCACAGACATTCATTCAACACAAAAAATATGCAGGAAAAAAAAACTACTGTCCTTGTATTAAATGGCAATTGCCTATTTTGCAAGGTGTTCCTGAGCACGACCTGTAACAAGGTCTCATCTCCTTCTCTTGCATACTCTCTCTTGGAAAATTTTGAATTTTTCGTAGTGGATATGTTACAAATTGGTATCAGAGCATGGTTACAACACTTGGCCTGCTTGGGCCCATGAACGAATTGCGCGGAAGCTCCGTTCGAAACACTCCTAAAAGGAGTGATCCCCCTGTCTTAACCTTCATAATCAAAAGACGAAGTTAACAATGAAAAAAAAAAAAAACCTATTGTGTGTGTGTACATGTGAAAATATGAATTATGTACTGGTTATAAATAAATATAAATATTGACTAATAACCAACATTTTTCCTTTTGCACACAAGTGGAAGATCAACCGCGGGAAATTATCAACGCATAGTATGGTGACTCACCATGAAGCGGGAGAGGGCTCCCACAATAGAGACGAAGAGTCCGACGAAAGGAGGGCAGTAGGGACCCCTCCCGATCTAGCCGAGACTGTGAGGAGTCTCATGGTCGAATTACAACGCTGCAAGGCTGACAATGAAAGGATGATGAAAGAACAAGAAAAACAAACAGAAATTAATGTGGTTTTACTGCAGAGCTTATCCGATCTACAAAGACAAATGCAACATGAACCGAAAACTCAGAAACATGGTCATATCAGTGGCCACAATGAGAGGAGCACCTCGAAAAAGGCCCACCCCAGAGGTAAAGGACAAGCGTCAGATGATTCCTTTGAGAAGGAAGCTGGCGATTCGGAGGGCTCTTCTAGCAGCAAAACCAGTTCTTATTCCCGAAAGAAACAGAAGAAGCAAAAGCCTTCCAAAGGTCGTAAATTCGAAGAATTCAGAAAAGCCAAACCACCCTCCTTCGACAGTGAAATAAAGAAGGGAGAGGAAGCGGAGGCCTGACTGCTTGGGCTAAAGAAGTATTTTAGAGTCCATGACTTTTCAGAAAATATGAAGACCCGAGTGGCCACCTTCAACTTGAACGGAAAGGCTTCCATTTGGTGGGAAGACCTTAAGAATGTGAAAGGGGTTTGCGAAGATGACCTGTCTTGGGAACGGTTTGAGAAATACTTCCGGAAGAAGTATCTGTCGAAAAAATATTTCGATGAAAAGACTAAAGAGTTTTATGAACTCAAACTGGGACAACTCACTATAGAAGAATATGTCAACAAATTCCTCGATTTGTTGAGGTATGTACCCTATATCAAGGCGGAAAAGGCAAAGGTGCAACGCTTC
>ML837550.1:13491-41898 GCA_009831015.1 Picea engelmannii | reverse complement strand
TAGTGTTGAGAGGGTGCACAAACTAGGTGAGGGCGCACTTGCATGTGGGCACACTTGTGTAGAGGAGTGCGCAAGCATAGAAGCAAGGGAGAGCTAAGAAGTGGGAGCGCACCATTGTATTGGGCACAATCTTCAAGGCAAAGGGTGCAAGTCTTCAGATCTAGTAGGCAAAGGTGAAGGCAAAGCATAGCAAGGTGAAGAAGGCGCACCAAGGCAAAGGGCGCATTCTTCAAGGGCTAGCAGGTACAAGTTTTGAGGAACTCCTTTACAAGCTTGAGAAGAAGCTTGGATTGTATCAGGTTCCTCATGTATTTACTTGTTGTAGCATTTTCTTCGAGATTTCCATAATAAATCTATCTCTCTTACTGGTTTTCCCCATGGGGGTTTTTCTAGGGTCATGTTGACCAAAAACACTTGTGTACATTTGTCATGGTTTGCTCATTTACTTTCAGCTGTAGGAGTTGTTAAGACCCTAAGAGGGTATTTGATGTTTTGAGTTATATGCATGTGCTAACTTTATGGCAGCCTAAACTATAAATTAACCCATGCAAAGAGAGCCTCAAAAGGGCATCAAAGCACATGACTAAAGGCAGATTTTCAGGGCAGAAATATCAGACTTAGTGACTGTCCCAAAACAGTGAGTAAAACAGTTTGGTAAACCTTGATTTTAGTGCCCAATAGCAGGTCAAAGACAGACTTGTGTTGGCAGCCTCTGGTGCCTCGAAAATCTTCAATAAGATTTTCATCTGCAGCCATTAGGGCTGCAAAAACCCTAATACATTTTCATTAATAACTCATTACTCAACTGTTGAAAGTTGCTAAAAGTTTGCCACATTAATCTATTAAGGCTAGCACACTTTTTGGGTGGATTGTTGGCAAGTTTTGACAGTTGATTTCTCTGCTGTAATAACTTGTTTGTTACAGCCATAACGCTGATAATTATTTCTGCATAACTTGTTTACAACAGCCTTACATTGTTGCTAAAGTTTTATGCTATCTTATTGAGCTAAACTAGTCAATTTACTAGCTCGTCTCTTGTACCTTTCACTAAGTTTTAAGCAACTTTATTTTGCAGCTGTCATTATCTGTTGTTGCTGATATATATTTTTGTTTACTGCTGCAATTAGGGACACCAAGCCTAACTTGCTCGTCCACCTAACATTATACGCATATATTTGACTTGTTCTTGTGTCTCGGGTAGGTACATCACTCTTTGCAGGTACTCTTATCTCTTGGCAACTTTTGGCTACCACCAAGATTCTTTCTCAAGCCTTTTTTGTGCTTAGTATCTTGACCTATAGGGGCTACACTTCCATCATTCCACTTTCCGTCTCATTTCCTTCTAAGGTCACCGGGATTCCCCCCTTGAATTGATTCTTTCATCTCTAAAGTGACGAGAATATTTGCCTAAGGTCACAGTGGGTAGGTGTTCTCTAAGTTGTTGCCATTTGGTGGTTGGGTCGAGCTTTGCCCAACCTATAACTTGTGCGATAACATTTTGGCGCCGTTGTTGGGGAGGATTTTGAATCCTCTTCCGAACCCTAACGACACTTTGGCAAGCTATTCCAAAGCCTCTTCCCTAGCTTGTCTGGCGACTCCACCTAAAGGACGTTCCCTTTTCATTTTTGATAAGCTCTTCTTGAAACTTATCTAGTGACTCCACCTTCCCAGAACCCTTCTTCCCTTAAGCCTTTTCCCCCATGGAGGTTCAAACCTTCTAAGGTTTACCAAAGAAGGCCTCCCCTCAAGGATCCCGTTGTCAAAACCCTTTTTCACGGTACCCTTCCCCTTGCTCCAATGGCTCACCCTTGTGCAAAAGACCTTTACAAACCCCTTAACATGGCCACCATCCCTGGATACCCCAACACAATGCCGAAAGGGTCTCACAAATGGTTGCCAAAGTTACCAGGAAACAATGTCATCGACTCATCACTGTAGACGATCATCTCTATGTCGTAAGCCGAGACATGAAAAATGCAGAAGTTGAACATGAGGATGTAGCCATGAGATTACTAGCCTCATCTCTCACCGAAGATGCCCAGAGGTGGTTCAGAGGGCTACCTGACAATCACGTTGCATCTTATGAAGATTTTGCCAAATTATTCAAGAAAAAAGGGATGCTTGTAGCTTAGTTCAATTAGAGGAGTTGGTCTGCTGCCCTTGGTGGTTTCCTTAGCATGGACCTCACCCATGCACACATTCCCATGGGAGATGGCACTTTTGAGATATTATACAGTTGAGAGCGAGCCGACAAGCATGTCACTAATCCCATTAGTCCTAACTATACTAGTGAAGATGAATTTGATGAAGTCCCAGACACCATTGAGTATGATCCACATGACTTGCCTTTTACGCAGGAAGACTCCATGGACATGCTCCTCCCAAGGACAGATGAATACAAAGAAAACCTTGCAAAGTTCCAGGGGAAAGAGCCAGGGTCTATCCAAATATTGAAGAAAGAAGATAAAGAATGCGAAGAAGCCATCAAAAGGGCAGTCAACGCAGAACCTCCTTATCCATACATTGAGAATATACCTTACATCAATTACAGTGAAGGAAGTCTTGCGTTCATGTGGGACAAGAAGAAGGGCAAGCCCAGATATGACCAAAAGGACGACAACTCATGCCTTGGCCCTTACATTGTCAAGAAGAAGTCCGATAAAGAAAAGTATTATCTCACAGCTTTGGATGGGAGAAAGATGTCATTACCAATGGATGGATCTCTTCTCCGGCCTTATGTTCAGGTCACATGACTTCTTCAAGGCCCAAGCCCAAGGTAAGCAGGTAGGTCATCTTGCTTTCCTTGCATTTGCATCTTGATTGCTCATATTAGTTCAGATGCATTTCATATTTCATTTTTCTCTACTTGCATATTGATTTCATGCTTAGTTTACAAATTTTTGAAAAAAATGCTAAAATTTCCTTTTTAGATTACTTTTCATTTTTTATTTTGATATATATGGATGAAGGGTGATACAACCACCCTAGATTTTACAGTTTTTTGTTTCAGTGTAGGCACAAGTCTACCAGGAGATGTTGCGATTCTCATGCACTCTACGGCGAGCACATGTCCCCAAGTAGGAGCCAGATGTTATCCCCATTGTGTTGGATAACTAAGGAGATGATGTCTTGAGGCCCTCAGGTTGCAGACATGGAGTACCGAGATACAACTTGATCAACAATGTCCACTTGCACAGATAGAGACCCACCTGACCACCATAGATCCAGGTTGATCATGACAGTATCCACCACATCAACTGGCCTCTGGAAGACATTGGGTGTTGCTCCATGAGGTACATGTTATTGAGCTAAACTAGTCAATTTACTAGCTTGTCTCTTGTACCTTTCACTAAGATTTAAGCAACTTTATTTTGCAGTTGTCATGATCTTTTGTTGCTGATATATATTTTTGTTTACTGCTGCAATTAGGGACAGCAAGCCTAACTTGCTCATCCACCTAACATTATACGCATATATTTGGCTTGTTCTTGTGTCTCGGGAAGGTACATCACTCTTTGCAGGTACTCTTATCTCTTGGCAACTTTTGGCTACCACCAAGACTCTTTCTCAAGACTTTTTTGTGCTTATTATCTTGACCTATAGGGGCTACACTTCCATCATTCCACTTTCTGTCTCATTCCCCCCTAAGGTCATTGGGATTCCCTCCTTGAGGTGATTCTTTCATCTCTAAAGTGACGGGACTACCTGCCTAAGGTGACAGTGGGTAGGTGTTCTCTAAGTTGTCGCCATTTGGTGGTTGGGTCGGGCTTTGCCCAACCTACAACTTGTGCGATAACAAACCCAATCCCATCATGTCCTAAATTCTAAGAGCTTTGGAACTTATAGGAAATGTTCCAAGAGCTTTGGGAGCAGTTCCGGAAACTTTGTGAGCTTGGCAGGAGATTTTGGGTGAGGAGCATGTCACTCCCAATGTCGCTCCCATGATGTTTTGTGCATTGCTCTCCCCATGGGGCCTAAATTCCCTATGTTTTGGCATGTTTTTCTGCTAGGTTACAACACCACATCAGCCTAGCTGAACTCACAAACTGCCTACTACAGTGCATGTAACCTTATGAATTTGCATATTTGCGTGATTTGCACTCATCAAGTTAATTGGGTCATTGATTTGCAGGGTTGATGGTTGTTATTCTGTTTTCCAGAGGTGTATTAAGTCCTTCATTTTAATGGTTGTTGTGTCTTAAGTCTGTTAAATACCTTTATATTTCATTTTGATTTGTTGTCAATGGCTCCATGTCAGTTTAGGTTTTCAAAGAGTCCAATGTGATTTTTAAATTATCTCAGTACTAGGTTAATCAGGACTTTCCTTGTTAGTTTGGTCAAAGTTCAAACCCATTTATAATAAATATATTGACAACTATTACAAATAAAGGTAAATGCTAGAAAAATCACTATACTGTTTGATCAAACTCTGTTAAAATATTAATATTATACATACAATTTTATATTAATTATAGTTTTGTGCATATTAATATTAGGCTCTTATTAATATTAGTAGTTATTAATGGTCACACATATTTTAAGAGCTTTAGAGGGCTCCCTAATGCACCTGGCTCTCCCATTTTCCCCTATTTTTTGTTTTAATGTATTTTTTTAAATATATATTATTGCCACTCCCAGCCTTCCTTTCCCTGCAAATTTGGGCAAAACTTCTAACCGTTCCGGGTATTCCCACATTCCAGAAGCTTGTGCAACTAAGTTCTATATATATGATAACTAAGTTCTAACAGAACAAGTGCTACATAAATCAGACTAAAGACCTACATGTAGATGTGTTGCCAATTATTGCTATGTAAAGATCTATAACAGTTGATAGTTCATTGGTCTAGGCAGTAAGTGAGAGTCCATTGAAATAGTACTCGCTGAACCTGCCAAATACTCAATGAGTCTACTCAACTCCGCTCCAAAATTAGCTGAATCTGCTTATTTGGGCCAAACTTGGAAAAATCCAGTCAAACTCTCCTGGTGAGTTTGACCAAGACCCAATGTTTTTGACTTATCTAATTGATGAGTTTGTCCAAGTTTGACTGTCTTGACTTATTTTTGACATAGTTTGATAGACATTTGCCTATTTTAAGTACTTTTGAGATGTTTTAATTGCTAAGTTTTCCCCATGTCTGAGTTGTTCCCGAGTCTGAATTATTTGACTTTTGAGAGCCGAGGGAAGTATGGTGATGTAAAAAGGTATAATTCTAATGTGCAATGATAAAAAAGAGGGATCCGAGTTTATTATAAGCGAGTCTGATCCTGAGGAATCAAATTCTAATGCATTACATATAACGGAGTATGTCAAAGACTGTAAGTTGGTGAAAAGGTGAAAGCCAAAAGTTTGTTAGGATACCATGTATTATGTTACAAGATAATGTTTTATGATTATGCATATTTCATGATGTAATAGTTTCACTGATGTTATGGTGATGTTTCTGTGTTCTTAAATCTAAATATTTTCAGGTGAGTGGTATGCTGTAAGCAGATTTAAAATATTAGCTTTTAGAATCTTATCGTGTTAGTAAGATATTGGTGCTACTAGATATTAAAACCATTACTGTTAAGATAAAATTAAACTGGGAAAAGTTTACAAAATTAGCAGTAGCTGAACACTTCCACTATTAAACAAGAGATTTAATACAGACTTACAGCACATTTAAAGAGCTTCCTTATTCTCAAAGACAAACTGGTTCCCTTGTATGAGATATGGTTAATTCAGCAGGTTCGTGTTTGACTGAAACAATGGTTTTTCAGACATAATTGTTATCTTGCCTACAAAGTTTGAGGTCTGCAATATGAATGGCCCTATGGATCATGTGCCAATATATAAAACCATTCACATGGAAATTGATAACACCCTCCCATATCTAACACCTCATCTTGACAATATTTATTATAAAATTGCAGTTAGAAATTGTACCCTGCATAACCGTCTAAGTCCCAATAGTTATGTCTTGGTGACAGTAGAAGCAAACACACTGTAATATGAATGGTTAATATAATCTTGAGAGAACCAAATTCAACCAATATTCAGTATGTCAAACAAATAGAAAATAAATGGGGCATACCTTGGCGTGCTTGAAGAGCTCATCAAGTACTTCAGACAATGTTGGATGTGCATGAACAGCAAATTTTATATCCTGTAAATAACATTAACATTCAATGAGCTCTGGCCTAAGAGTGATCATAAATATGCCTGAAATTAACTTACATACAATGTAAAGCAAATTGAAAATGGACAGAAGAATGACCAGCCTGTGGTTATTGGTAATTGTGTTAGAGCTACAGAGATTGGTCTTTCCCTTTACCAGTCTACATATGCTGGCAATTGCATTATATGTGCGCATCAATACTAAATAGTGTTAAAACAAATATAAATCAAACTTCCCAGAACTGGTCTATTATGTTTGTAATGGCAATAACAGAAACATTTACACTAGTAGGTACTAGGAAAGGGACAGGAAACCAAAGGCAAGAAACCATAAGCTACAATAAACACAACTAGACACGAGTGATACACAATATAGTTTATTGCTCAACCAAAACAATTTTACAGAATTTCTTCCAGGATCTAATAACATTAATATATGCCCTTTGGCAGGATACTGACACAACCAAAGATGACCAAAGGATTTCATTTTATGAGGCAGTGAAATGGTGACCAGTCCCTCGTAATATTATATGAGAATCGCCTGGTACAAATCCTGCTAGAGGCCATAGCAGGCCAAAATAATTGCAAAAGACCAATATTGGCAAAACGGACATCTCAACACACACAAGGATTGCCATATTGTAGCACAGGGAAAAACAAATTTTGAATGAACTCTTACAAGAAACAGCCCCCATTAAAGCAAATTAAAATAAATAAGGAAAAAAATTCTCAAATCCTGAAACCCCACTATTCTATTGAACACAAATTATTTTTCTAAGCATAAAAACAGCCCTGCCCATGTTTTCTTCACCCTTTTCTGTTAGTTTCATTCTCTGAACAGCTTTTTGGAGCAGTGAGGACAGATGACTGAGAACTGTGTGAGCAAAATTTCTAAACACATTTGTATGTAAAGAAGAGGCAGAAAAAAGCATCTATGGCAGCATTTGTGGAAGCAATTTGTATGGTATCAGATTTATTTCTTTTCTACCTTTTTTGATGTACCATAAGGTAATCACAGTGCACCATAGGCATTCCCAGGTAAAGGAACAATGCCATATAATCTAAAAGATAGAAATAAATAATATTAAATAAAAGAGTTACAAGGATATGGTGATATGTAGTCAAGAAGAGTGTTATATGTATAAGATATCAGAGACATGGCTATCTATATGGACATGTCTCTATGTAGTATTTATTAGTAGGTATATTACAGGCCCTCCCCTCTAGAAAAGCTGTTAATTTTTAATTCATGGATATGCAGATCTGATTCCTTGGACCTAAAAACCTACATCTGAGAATGAAACGCTTACAAAACACCAATAAAAACTTATTTTTAAAAACAAAGGCTGTAGAATGACAGATTAGGAAAAAAGACACAACATATCTAAATTTGGGATCAATCTGCAAAAGATTGAGCAGTAGATCTGGCAAATACACCAACTGAAACTACAAAACAGCAAACAGATCTGCAGAGAATGATTATAATAGTCAAATACAAGAGAGGCACTTCTAGGTAGGTGGGTGCTCTCCTTGCTTGAGTTCCCTTCAGCGTCTCTCTAGTAGTATACCACTGCTGGAGCAAGTGCAGAGGAGTTGCAACTCTGCAAAGTTTCTCATGTAAATAGCAAGTAATGGTGCATATAACCAAAATAGCACCGAGTGCAATCCATCTCTAAACCAAAATACATCAACAAAGAGGCACTCTAAATGGCCTCTAGAGTCCAAAAAACATCATGCTACAACAAATAACTACATATCATCAAAATCATTGCCTATATTAGGATCCTCATCATTAGTGTCACCTTCTAAGCATTAAAATAAGATAGAAAAAGCTTAACATGCCTAATAAGTGATTTTACTTGAGTGAAGGGTACATTTTTACTTTAATGATTGATTTTAAAATGAGGGTGATGTATTTATACACCTTCATTAGGGTTTAGGCATTAACCCCAAGAAGGCAACTACGCCGACCTTAGCCAAAAATAGGCAAAAAACAATAAAGTAAAAGAAATGGGTTAGGTACCTCAATACCCCAAATAGCGGGTCAGCAAGTGGCCTCAAGTGATGATTAGCCACACAGTCTCAACACCTTGCATAGTCCATTCATTTCCCCAGCATTGGAAACAATAACACTCCATGGATACAAAAGCTTATAGGGCAGTGCAAGGCAATGGTGAAATTCATCACAAACCACGTCTCCAGTGAATTTATAACAGTTCTCCAAGTTGGAACCATTGAGAGTAGCTGAGACATGGTATGCCTCTAGTTTCACCTTGATGAGACACCTTATTGAGGTTAAGCAGTCAATATTGGCTATGGTTGTAATGAGCTGTTATGGATACAAGCGGATTCAAAGAAGGCAATAATGATTTTAACACTTGTTGTAGACGAAGAATGGTGGAACAAGATCAAGTTTGCCATTAGCCAAGATCAAGACTTTGTTTGGGACAGGTGTATGAGAATATGGACATCCTAATTGAGAACATGATCAATATAATTACAAAGGAAAATAAAAGCAAAATACTTGAGCAAAAACGTTACTGATCATTTGAGGGTAGTAATCATAGACAATTCAGATAAATTCAATATCCAATTGCAGATTTTCGTGCATGCATTGAATCCAAAATGTTATGGTAAAGATTACATTAATGCCAGTAATAGGAAAAGGAAATCCTCACACAAGGACAAAGATTAGGGGATTACAAATATCAAACTCAGTGAGACTACAGTTGTTTACAGTCAATTTGCAGAGTTTGCTTCTGGATTAAGGGACTTTGCAGGTTTCACACACACCAATGATAGGAAGATTTCAGTGTCTCTCTGATAGTGAATCACTGATGTAGCAAGTCCAGAGGAGTTGCAGTCCCTTTCCATCTGTATCATTTCACAAGAGGTTAGCTCTTCAGCAGTAGAATAAAATTAGAATATATATGGCATTATCCACTCGGTAAAACAAAATAGGATGGGTTCAAAGAAGGATGATGAATTTCTGTACGTTCCAATCTTCACCTTCTCTCACACCGAAGATGAGGATCAATTAGGGCTTTCAAAGGATTGGGGTTGTTAGATTTTATTCACTTTGACAGAGCAGTTAGGTTTACCAGTATATTTAGATCTTCTTTCACGTTAGCATTTATATCATGTACTGAAAATAAGAGCAGCAATAACAAGCACAATAAGACACAAGAGTTTATCCTGGGAAAACCCCAAATGGGGGAAAAACCAGCTAACCTTTCTTAGAAAGATTCCATCCAAACAAGTCCAACCATCAACCAATAGATAAACCCTAGCACAATGGCTAGCTAAAGATACAACCAAAAATACCACCCCAGCTGCAGCAGCAGCATCATACAAGAGTAGCACACCTCTACTAAGGGTAGCGCACAAGGGAGAGTTACCACAATGACTGAACAATAAGAATCTTCTTCTACTGCAGCTCATGCGTCACTTTCCTTAGACTTGCACCTTACTTTTCTGTGGATGAGAGAGAGAGAGAGTGTGTGTGTGTATCTCAAATGAGCCAATGCGCCTTGTATTTATAGTCTTCCTGTCCTTCTTACTGGGCTGACTTCTTCTATGGGATGGTGTCACTTCATTTATTATTATTCTTATGGGCCGACTTCTCTTCTGGGGTATTTCCACATTTGTTCAATGGTTCTCTTGCTTCCGAAATCTTCTTCTCGTCTAAGAAAGGTCGTCTAAGAGGGAAAGCACCTCACACGGCTACCAAACATCAACACTCCCTCTTAGCTAGGGAGGTATCTTTCACGATGTCTTCTTCTGGTAGTCCACTAACTACTCTGCAATCAACTAGTAGCACACAACTACTACCATGCCATCAATAGCTCGAATCATCCGTCACGGTCTCCAGGACTATGCTGCAATCATCCAGTAGCACACAGCTACCCATACTATCCAGTAGTACACAACTACTTCCATAGTCCTCCTGACTATGTTGTGATGTTCCTTCTTCTTTTCTTGCAATCTTATTCACACCCATCCACTTTGCATGGTATGGGCAAGATTGCCTCCATAGCCCCAATCACACCTAACCACTTCACATAGCTTAGGCAAGGCTATACCATGGTCCAAGACCATGATCCAAGTCTTATTCGCACCTGGCCACTTCGCATGGCGTAGGAAAGACTTGTACGGGGTTGTGATGTTTCTCCTCTCCCACTAGTCTTATTCGCATCTACCCACCTCACATGGTGTAGGCAAGACTACAACCATAGCCCCAATCACACCTAGCCACTTCACATGGCATAGGAAAGACTTGTACCAGGCTACTCATTACTCCCTCAGTCACTTCACATGACTGATCTGGGAAACCCTTGGCCAAAGGGAGAGACCACTGGAGGAGAAACATCAAACCTCCCTCTCAACGAGGGTGGACATTCTGCATCACGCCAAGCTTGTCTCTGAAGTACTCATACTTCACTCTAGACAAAGGCTTGGTGAGAATGTTCGTTGTTTTCTCATCAGTGGATATGTAACAAAGCTCCACAACTCCTCTCTGCACCATGTCTCGGATGTAGTGGTATTTGATCTCTATATGCTTCGACTTGTCATGAAACATGGGATTCTCTGACAACTTCACACAACTTTGATTCTCACAATGGATTAAAGTTGGCTCCAACTCTAGATCAAATAACCCTGCAAGCAACTTCCGAAGCTACACTACTTCACGGCTTGTAACACTGGTTGCAATATACTTTGCCTCTGTTGTACTCAGTGCCACTGACGTCTGCGTCCTGCTCAACCATGAGATCATGCATGATCCCAAATTGAAGCAACACCCTGAGGTGCTTTTCAGGTCCACTGCACTCCCTTCCCATTCAGAGTCTGTATAACCCTGCAGCTTCATTTCTCCATTCGAGACATATCTCAATCCATATCCAATCATATCACGTAGGTACCTCAACACATGTTTCGCTGCTATCCAATGTACATGTCTAGGTTCAACCATGTACTGACTCAAAGCATTCACTGCAAAACATATGTCTGACCTGGTGTTAACCAGGTACATCAAGGATTCGATCAACTGTCTGTACATCGTGGGATCCACCAAATCTGAAGATGAATCACTCAAGAGCTTCAGATTCGTCATCATAGGAGTGGCCATGGACTTGCAGTCCATCATCTCGAATCTCTACAAGATCTCATCAGTGTATTTTCCTTGGCTCAGGAAAACCTCATCTGGCCTCTGCCACACCTCTAATCCCAAGATATAGTGCATCAGACCTAGATCCTTCATCTCGAACTCTGAGGTGAGCTCCCTCTTGCACCCAACTATGAGCTTCCCATTTCCTATTAGAAACAGGTCATCCACATACAGTACCAAGATCAACAGGCAACCATTCTCAACCTTGTAGTAAAGGTTGGGATCTGCATCACTCTTGGTAAACCTGAAGCTCATCAGATAGCTGTCTATTCTGGCATACCATACCCTGGGTTTCTGCTTGAGCCCGTACAAAGCCTTCTTCAATTTGCACACATCGGACTCCTTCCCATGGATTACAAATCCTTGTGGCTGCTCTATGTACACTTCTTCTTCAATTACACCATTCAGGAAGGATGTCTTGACATCCATCTGGTGTAGTTTCCATCCCATCACGGAAGCAATCGCAATAATCGATCCAATGGAAGTGTACTTTGCTACCGGAGCAAAGGTCTCGTCACAATCTTCTCCCTCTTTTTGGGAGAATCCTCTAGCCAAAAATCTGGCTTTGTACTTCTCTATGTTGTCGTCTGCAGCATGCTTGATCTTGTAGATCCACTTGGAATTCACCACTGCCTTCCCTTCTGGCCTCGGGACCACTTCCCACACATCATTCTTCATGATGGACTGATATTCCTCCATCATGGCATCCTTCCATTCTTGATGCTTGGTAGCTTCTTCAAAAGTGGAAGGTTTTGCATCAATGATTTTGCTCATCAACACCACATCGCTGGAAAACCTGTGTGGTCTCTTGCTCTCTCTGAAAGAGCCTTTAGGAGCTGTATGTCCTTCAGCTTCCTCCAAAGTGTCCCATATCCAAGCTGGTCTCTTTCTGGTAACAACAGTTTCTTTGGGTGGAACTACCCAATGTTGTATATCTCGTCTCGGGGAAAGTATCGGCGAGGGTCTGGAATGTAACTTCTCGATGACATCAGTGGAAAATATCGGAATATCTCGGAAAATGTCGCAAGACAAGGGTCTAACTCAAAATATCTTGGAATATTTCAGATATATCGGACATGGGTTTAACTCGGAATTTATCGGAGATATATCGGAGAGATATACAACACTGGATCTACCGGTCTTTCTAACTCTTCCACTTCATTCTGAACCTCTGGAACAGGTTCCCTTGAATTAGAGTAAACCATGACAACATCCCTTGGAACCTCTTGCTCCTCTTTGTCCTCATCTAAGTGAGACTCCCTAGATCTTCTGAAGGTTTCATCTTCATCAAATGTCACATCCCGACTGATCTCAATCTGTCTCCGACCAGGAACATATATTCTAAAAGCCTTCGTGGTCTCATTGTATCCAACGAATATGCCCTTCTATCCTGAAGGGTCCATCTTCGTTCTCTTCTCCTTGGGAACATGCATATACACTGGACAACCAAATATCCTCAAGTGATTGACTTCTGGTTTCTTTCCAATGAATACCTCTCGAGGTGTCTTGTTCCCCAATATCTTGTGAGGACTTATAATTTGAACATACACGGCTGTACTGAATGCTTCTGCCCATAAGTGCATGGGTTCTGGTCATGGATCATCGCTTTGGCAGCTTCCACAATAGATCTATTCTTCCTTTCTGCAACTCCATTCTGCTAGGGATTGTAGGGAGTTGTTAGCTCCCTCTTAATCCTTGCTTCTCTGCAGAAGTCCTTGAATTCATTCGAGGTGTACTCACTGCCATTATCAGATCTCAAGAATTTAATTTTTCTTCCAAATAAATTCTCAACCAAAGCCTTGAATTCTTGAAACTTACTGAAGACTTCAACCTTCGCTTTCAAGAAGTAGATCTATGTCTTCCGTGAGTAGTCATCTATGAAAATGACATAGTATACAAAATTCCCTAGGGAGGGCACTGTCATCTGTCTACATACATTTGAATGTATGATGTCCAAGATCCCTTGGGATCTACTGTCACTATTGGCAAAAATTTTTTTGGCATTCTTGCCAAGTGCGCATCCTTTGCAAACCCTACCATGTGCTACTTGCATGTCTAGTAGACCTGTAACCATCTCGCTCAATACCAATAGTGCTTTGTAGTTTAGGTGAGCAAGTCTTCGGTGCCATAACTCACTACGACTAACATCGTTATGTACAAGGGCTTGTTTTTAGTGTCCCTTCAATTTATATAGTCCTCCTTCTCGGACACCAATCACGGTAGCTGAATCTATGTTTGAATTCTTGGGCCACATTAGAACTTGGCCATCCACAAATGCTATCCTAAAACCTTTATCTTCTAAAGCACAAATGGAAAGAAGATTCTTCTTCAAGCCTTGTACAAACAACACATATTTAATTGAAATAGGCTTACCCGAGTCAAGTTGAAGTGAGGCTTCTCCTACTCCTTTCACTGTATGCCTGGAATCATCCCCAAGCTCCACTTGAGGGGATGAGCTCTTTTCTGTCAAGTTTGTAAGGGAACTTCTAAATCCGTTCATGTGCTTGGAAACACCGCTATCCACGAGCCAAGTATCACTCCCCCGAGTGACAGTATCTATGAGTGCTAAGACAAATATATATTCTTCGTCTTTTGACTCCTTTGTCTCTGTATTTGCTGCATATGCATGATGCTTTCCTTTTTCCTTCTAATGAGGACATTGAAAGGCATAATGTCCCAGCTTATGCCAACTGTAGCATGTGACCTTTGACACATCCTTCTTGTAACGTGGTCTTTTAGCTCTCTTCAGACTAGCTTCTCTTTTGTCCTTCCTTTTCTTCACATGGGCGACAAGAGCTTGATTTTCGTCATCATTTGTCTTTTGTGTTTTGGATATCAACCTAGACTCTTCTTGGGTACAGTCTGTCCACAACTTGTCAAATTTGGGCAACTTACTCCTTGCACAAATCCCTTGAACAAATGGGTCCCAAGAGGAGGGAAATCTATTGAGTGTAAAACTCACAAGCTCCGCATCGTCTACTGAGTCTCCAATAGCTGCTAACTGATCGTTAATTTGTGGGATTCCCATGAAATAGTTAGAGACAGTTTTTGACTTATTCATTGTCACATTTCTGAGTTGATGTCTTAGAGTAAGCTTTCGGCTGGTGTTCTTGCTTTCATAAAGTCTGGTTAGGGCATCAAACATTTCTTTCGGTGTCTTCAGTTCTGATACATTTGGTATCAGATGATCCTTAATAGAGTCTGTCAAGATCCTTTTGGCCTTGACTTCATTCTTCTTGAACTTTGCTTTGGCTTCGTCCTCTTCTGGTTCTGGAAGAACCTGCTTGACATGATCCAATAACTCATTCTCTTCTAGAATGAGGAGTACCCTATGCTTCCAAGATCTAAAGTTATCTGCTCCATCCAATCTATTTTCAACTCTCATACTGGTAATCATTTTCGCTAGTAGAAACCCTAGATTTGAGAAATTTCAAATTTTTCGAAGTTCACCAAATTGGAAACTAGAGGTTGCAGGGGGTGCGCTAGGGTAGGGTGAACTTATCAGTGAAGGAATTAATCCCAACGATCTTAGGATAGAGCTCAACGAGCTTGACAACGAGAGTGTGTTGTAGTGACAAGGTCATTGCAACTGCAGCAGCAAGTTACTATGACAAATACAATCTTCCTTCTAATGGTTAGATTGTTCTGAAGGTAACCAACTCTAATACCATGTTAGATTTTATTCACTTTTACAAAGCAATTAGGTTTACCAGTATATTTAGATCTTCTTTTACGTTAGCATTTATATCATGTACTGAAAATAAGAGCAACAGTAACAAGCACAATAAGACACAAGAGTTTATCCTGGGAAAATCCCAAATGGGGGAAAAACCCAACTAACCTTTCTTAGAGAGATTTCGTCCAAACAAGTCCAACCATGAACCAACATATAAACCCTAGCACAATGGCTAGCTAAAGATACAACCAGAAATACCACCCCAACTGCAACAATAACATCATACAAGAGTAGCGCACCTCTACTAAGGGTAGCACACAAGAGAGAGTTACCACAAAGACTGAACAATACGAATCTTCTGCTACTGCAGCTCCTGCATCACCTTCCTTAGACTTGCGCCTTACTTTTTGTGGATGAGAGAGAGAGTGTGTGTGTATCTCAAATGAGCCAAAGCGCCTTGTATTTATAGTCTTCATGTCCTTCTTACTAGGCCGACTTCTTCTCTGGGATGGTGTAACTTCATTTATTATTATTCTTTTAGGCCGACTTCTCTTCTGAGGTATTTCCACATTTGTTCAATGGTTCTCTTACTTCTAAAATCTTCTTCTCGTCTAAGAAAGGTCGTCTAGGAGGGAAAGTACCTCTCGCAGCTACCAAACATCAACAGGGGTGTGGATCCTGAGGATCCTAACTTGGACATTTCTTTGTTCAATCTTAATTTGCCTAAAGATTCTTTAATTGGAGTAGTCTTTTTCAGGTTCACCACCACAAGAAGGCTTCCAATGCCTCTCAAGTGCATGAAACCACTAGATGTCAGATGTACATTGTTAAGTTTTGAGCTATTATTAGGTTTCTTTTCAATTTACTAGATAACAAGAGCATAGGTAGGATCACTGAGAGAAACACAATCACAAGATACACAACATTTATCCTGGGAAACCCTCATGGGGGAGAAAACCCAACAAAAACTTCCTTAATATAGATATCCAATACAATGCCAAGACAATAAACCAAAACACTAGAGAATATCCAACACTGAGCAATGCGCCTCTCTCTTCCTTCTTCTCCCAACTGCAGCTACCAAACTTGCGCACTTGATGAGCAAATGAGTGAGTGAGATAATGAGGAGCTAGGTTCCTTTATTTATACAAGCTGGCAGGCGCTGGAAAGGTGTCTCTTCACTGGGCAGGGCCGACTTGTCTTCTTAGTGGTTAAAACCACTTTAATTAGGCCTGGGGGCCGACTTCTTAATTTGCATAATACAATTGGGGTTTGACCAATCCGCAAAAGGGGATTTGGTCAATTACAATGCCCGACATGATCAATCCACAAAAGGGGATTGATCTAATGACTAATGACTCAATAATAAATAGAATACTCTTTGTAGTTACAATATTTCAACACTCCCCCTTAACAAGAAGGGTATTCTATAACATCATCAGGAAAGAGAGAGGGCAGCAACATCAACAACATCTGGAAACACTAACTGGCATATCTATAAATCGTCGAAAGTTTTTCTCATCATCAATATCATCATCCACAACAAGGAGCTGAAATGGCATCATCATCATCTGCATCAACATGGATTAGTATAACACTAATACATCATCATCATCAATAATAGCGCGAGGCTGATACAACATCAACAACAACATCATCATAGCACGAAGGCTGGAGCATCAACAACATCAACATTAAGCTAGAAAGCTTCAGCACGAAGCTGGCATCTCATCAACATCAGTACTAAGCTAGAAATCTTCAACACGAAGCTGGCATCTCAACAACATCAGCACGAAGATGGAAATCTTCAGCACGAAGCTGGCATCTCAACAACATCAACACAAAGATGGAAATCTTTAGCACGAAGCAAGCATCACAACAACATCAACATGAAGCTGGCATCACAACAACATCAGCACGGATCTGGAAATATTCAACACGAAGTTGGCATCACAACAACATCAACATTAAGCTGGAAATCTTCAGCACAAGGCTGGCATCACAACACTGCTCCCCCTTTCGAGGGAGGTCCTATCGGACTACACCAAGCTTGTCTCTAAAGTGCTCAAACTTTACACGAGACAGAGGCTTGGTCAACACATCTGCAACCTGTTCATTCGTGCCAGCATAATGGAGCTTTATGGCTCCTCTCTACACCATATCACAAATGTAATGATATCGGATTTCTATGTGTTTTGACTTGTCATGGAACATGTGGTTCTCTGTCATTTTTATGTAACTCTGGATATCACATAGAATCAAGGTTGCTTCCATCTCCAGATCAAATAGATCTGTCAACAACATCCAAAGCCATATGGCTTCACAATCTGGCGGAACTTGCAACAACGTATTTCGCTTCTGTCGTGCTGAGAGCAATACTTGATTACTTCCTACTCTGCCATGATATCATGGCTGACCCTAGACTGAAAAAACATCTGGAGGTGCTCTTTCTGTCAGAGACACTCCCAGCCCAATCTGAATCGGTATATCCACTCAGTCCGAAGTCTTGATCTCCATTATAACTGAGATCAAAATCCAACGTACCCTTAAGGTATCTCTTCACATGTTTTGCCGCAACAATGTGGACACGTCTAGGTTCTACCAAAAATGACTCAAGGTGTTCACAACAAAACATATATCTGGCTTGGTGTTCGTCAGATACATCAATGATCCAATGATCTGTCTGTACAACGTAGCATCAACCAACTCGGACGAAGTGTCAACCAGGAGCTTCAACTTCGTTTCCATGGGTGTGTTCATGGATTTACATTTCAACATGTCAAACTTCTTCATTATTTCAATTGCATAGTTCCCTTGGTTAAGGAAGATCTTCTCTGGGCTCTGCCAAACTTCAAGACTTAAGTAATAATGCATTAGGTCTTTCATCTCAAACTCTGTGGTGAGCTTCTTCTTGCAATCTGTGATGAGCTTTTCTTCATTTGTCAAGAATAAATCATCTACATATAGTCGCAACATCACTGGCGCATCATTCATAACCATGAAGTAAAGGTTAGAATCAACTTTACTCTTGGTAAATCCTAAGCTCTTCAGAAAACTATCAATTATGCCACACCAAGCTCTTGGAGTTTGCTTCAATTTGCAGACATGAGTCTTTCTGTCTTCAATTTCAAATCAAATTTTCAAATCACTTTGTACCAATCTGGTACACTTGCTCAGTTGCAACTCAATCTGCATAGTCATGTGCTAGCTCTATGTTCTTTCTGCAAAACACTATTTGTCTCACTGCCTGAGAGTATGTCCTCTCCTCTTTCTGCAATTGTTCCTTCTGGAACTGAGACTCTGCACCTGTAGTTGCTTTGAAGCTGAGAATGGTTGCTCCATTCTCACTGTGACTGCTGCAATCAGAGAGTAACTCCTCTACTCCATCATGGCAACAACTTCATCTGAAACTAAGAGTGGCTCAATAACTGATATTGAATGTAGCTCTTTTTCTTTCATGGAGGTAACTGTATCTTTTATTGTAGTCATGTCTCCATGACCCAACTAATGTACTGCACCAACCCCCATTCAATTTTAAATATGGGGATTGTTCCCCCTGCATCTCATACTATATATGAATCATGGTTGTTGTCTTTATAAATACTGGAACTATTTCTTCAATTATTGGAGTAAGTGTCTCGTCATAGTCTTCTCCCTCTTGCTGGGAGAATCCTCTGGACACTCATTAGGTTTGTACATTTGCAACATGCTTGAACTGTTAGATCAATCTTGGAAGTTAATACCGACTTCTCTTCTAGTCTCATGAAAAAATCCATATTCTAGTCTTTCTAACTGGCTTCCTTCTCTGTCACTGAAACAAGGGAATCTTCCCAGGAGATTTCATATCTTCTAGAAGTTTTTGAAGCTACGATCTAGTCTTCTCATAGCATCTATCTCCCAGTCCTGGTAGTTGTTTCTTCATCTGATCCTTTCTGAGATCAGGCTTACTCTCGATTTCTTCTGAGTCTACAAGTACTTCATCATCTCTTCTGGGGTATACTTGGTGTTGAATACCAAGTCTAAATATGAAAAGCTGAGTCAGACTTCAAGTGAATTCTGCTTCCTGTCAAGGTGGCTTCATTATCCTTTGAGCAAGTCTACTGTGAGTTCTTGTTCTAATGTCTGATCATCTTTGGAGCCTGTTGCTCCTTACAATCAATCTCCATATAAGATACTCTAGATTTCAAGAGATAGCTTATTTTTCATCTTCTTTGGTACATGACTGTATATGGTTATGTACATAGTCTACTTCACGTCTCATCTAATCTGTTGCCTTCTGCAACCTTCAATATAGCTTCCTCAGGGTTATCACCTATGACCTGAAACAAGGTCAACAAAACAACAAGCAAGAATAACTCTTTTGATAATAGTAAATAAAATAATAACATGAATAATCGTCACAGTAGGTCCTTTAGAGCTTTCACTTGTGACCTGTCTGAAACAAAGATCAAAAGTAAGAAATACAATACGAAATGAGATCAACACTCTTCTAGTGTTGTGATCAAACATTCATCCAAGGTAACCTGGAACCAACACAAGAAATTTCTCCTGGAGGAGATGTTAGTTGTATCTGGTAAATGATTACATTAAGCATTTATCTCAATATGCTCACATGCTACCAAGTATAATACTTTTCAAATACTGCTACCTCAACTATAGTGTTTACTTGTAATGGGGTATGTGCAACTTTGAATCTTATCAACTTAATTAATCAAACCTGGAACCTGGAGTCTTGTCCTCAAGAATGAGTGTGTTGCTTTTCTTCCAAGTCTCCTTCACTCAAGATGACAAGTGTTTTCTTCAACCTGTCTTCTGTACTAAGAAAATATGCTATCTTGACAGAAAGTTGGGTTAGAGAATAAACTATATGATCTCAACTTTAATCAATCTAATACCTTGACTTTAATTTTGACCAAAGGTTAGTATGATGGTCATAGCTTCAATATGCAACCTAGATCAAAATAATCATAACAAATAGATGCATATCAGAATAATCAAACCTGGGTTGCATTATTCTTCCGAATGTGTTGGATCTGAGATCCTTCTGGATATATGGCAAGAGATCCTTTCTCCTGCAAATACCCCTTTAAAGCTTAACAGTTTAAACATATGTGAGTACATACCTTTGATAGTATTTGCAGGCAGTTGCACCCTCTAGTAGCAGCGGTAATAATTACCAACCCTTTTAAAAACTTCAAGGGTGACTGCAATTGATACTTCGACTGATACTGCAATTGTAATTGATACTGCAAATGATTCTGAAACTACAACTGCAAATAGTACTTTAACTGAAACTTAGGGTTTTATGAGAAAACCCTAGGGTTTTATGAGAAAACCCTAGGGTTTTATGAGAAAACCCTAGGGTTTTATGAGAAAACCCTAGGGTTTTATAAGCAAACCCTATGGTATTATGAGAAAACTGTAATTTTGAAATTCTGATCCAGGGGCTAGATGCGCTGAGTTGAGGCGAGTACGCTGGTGCAGTCAGATTTATGAAAATCCAAATTTTACCCCTTGAAACTGAGCTTGCGGAAATTTGGACTGGTACATCTAATACTGGTTCTGGTTTTTCTGGTACTTATGGTTTTTTGGTTTTCTGGTACCAGTCAAAAACTAAGGTTTGACTTTCCAGAGGCTCTATCCATTGAAAAGGTGCGCTCAAGCTGCCATAAGATTCACTAGGGTAGGGCACACTTTTCTAGATGGTTTTTAGGCAAAAATTCCTCTCCAACAAAAAGCCCTAATTTTCTTGTATGACAACAATGACGTTTTTGCTTATCCAGTGAAAGGTGCTCTCTTCAACTTAGCTCTGAAACCATGTTAAGTTTTGAGCTATTATTAGGTTTCTTTTCAATTTACTAGATAACAATAGCATAGGTAGGATCACAGAGAAACAAAATCACAAGATACACAACATTTATCCTGGGAAACCCTCATGAGGGAGAAAACCCAGCAAAAAATTCCTTAATATAGATAGCCAATACAATGCCAAGACAATAAACCAAAACAATAGAGAATATCCAACACTGAGCAATGCGCCTCTCTCTTCCTTCTTCTCCCAACTGCAGTTACCAAACTTGTGCACTTGATGAGTGAATGAGTGAGTGAGATAATGAGGCGTTGGCTTCCTTTATTTATACAAACTGGCAGGCATTGGAAAGGTGTCTCTTCACTGGGCAGGGCCGACTTGTCTTCTTAGTGGTTAAAACCATTTTAATTAGGCCTAGGGGCCGACTTCTTAATTTGCATAATACAATTAGGGTTTGACCAATCCGCAAAAGGGGATTTGGTCAATTACAATGCCCGACATGATCAATCCATAAAAGGGGATTGATCTAATGAATAATGACTCAATAATAAATAGAATACTCTTTGCAGTTACAATATTTCAACATACATGATATTCAATTGGACGATCTTGACACTCTATATCTTTTTATATAGTACTTTCATTGTCTTACCTACTTTATGAAGGAAAATTTTGGCAATGTATGCAATATAACCATTTTCCTCTTTATTGCCTAAATTATAATAAAATAATGGCAATTTTGGTTGTGTATTCAATGTAATCATTTTCCTTTGTATTGCCTAAATTATAATAGATAAAGGCAAATTTTAGTTGTGCAACAATTCCTGAAATGAATCTGTGATGAATCGATGAAGGATTATGACTTTAATACTTATCTATGAACATTAAAATATTTATATATAGATTTTTTTAATTAATGTTCTAACACTCTTGTGTACGTATAACATGGCATTTTTGAAATTTGTACCCATTTTGGAAACCATTACCGTTTCCTTCTTTCAGTAACTTAGGTGAGAAACAATCAATCAAATACTTGGGCATGCAATGTAACTAATAATTAATTATACAATTAGCTTACAAACTTTATGACAAAGAGAACAATGCTTATCGATGCTTCCTATATTTGCAACATCGGGTATCTTAAGTATGTTACACCAAGTCATATGTTAATGAAGTTAATTCATACTTTAGTTTAATATAATAAAGTGACTTAAATCAATAAAGTCACCTATCATAAATTACATTAACATTAAGTCATAGTTAGGTTAACCATGTCTTAATGTAATAAATTGGTTGTACGGGACTTGTGGTATGATTTGTCTCTCTCACAAGACTATATATATTGACATTTACACATATTACGAACCAAGAACACCCTTTTCGCTCCCTACAATATTTTGCTATTGTGTATGTCCATTATCTAACATGGTATCAAAGCATGGTTTGCCAATATCCAAGTGATATGGTAAAGGTTGAGGAAGAGACTGGGGGCTGTAGTCTAGCAGCGACTTGGAGCAATTGTTGTGAAGATGACCCAAATTCAAATCCTAGCGGGCATGCTCCTCGCTTGCGTGAGGTTTGAAGTTGTGGCTAGTGGCTTCACCACATTTGTTGGGCATGTGCCTTCTTATAGATGTTGTCGGATTAGTGCCTTTTTGGGCTTTGTTTTAAATATTGATCTAGCATGCAGACAATTATTTGTAATCTAGGCTGGCTTAGTATCAGCAACCTCATCTTCGCTAATAAAAAATGCTTGAGGATAGGGTTGAATTATTCCTAGGTTTTTAGACCATAGGGTTGTTTCCCTTTAAAAAATAAATAAAAAGTAGTACATCTGCATGGATGGGACATTAAAATCGTTGCCAATAGCATAACCCTGTAAGCAACATCACCATGCTGTCAGAAATGATGCAAACAAATCAAAGGCAAAATATAGTTAACATAGAAAAGCAATAGATACTACTAATAATATATGCATCCCTCGAGTCAGTTGGGTTATATTCAGAGCTTCCATTCCATCCTTTCGAAGAGGCCAGCGCTGCACAAAAACATTATGTGCCCATTTTTTTGGTTGTGAAAGCAGATTTTTTGTTGGAATTATTGGTGTAATTTGTACATGAGGCCACAACCATTCATATGTATCATTATGTACTTGTAATTATAGCTTAGGCCATATTCCATTCTTTTATTGTATTACTGGGTATGGTTAAGGCCGATCTAGTCAAACATGATATGTAGGCTTAATTACCATCAGTTAGCTTTCGCAATTACTCCGAAAGTGTTTACAGTGTACACCATGTTTGGGGGTGTGGTTAACCCTTGATGTTCCATGATGGACTTGCACATTGGAGGTGGCTTACCCTCTTGGTTGCTAGACCTTGTATGGATGCTTGCATGACATTCTTCCTTGGAGCATTGGAGACCCATGGAGATTGGTGGCTTCTTCATGTAGTTGGCATATGAAGGGTGGTTGCTTTCTTGGAGGATGTGCTGCATTTGAGAGTGTTGGGCATTCTGAAGGAGGGAGTTCAGCCCCAAAAATCATGGGGTTGCTTGGTTGCTTGCATGGAGGCTCCACTTTACTTAAGGACGCTTGGGTTGAGGGATATGTTGGTGTGGCAGTCCCTAAGGAGGCACATGACCTTGGAGATGCAGTGGAGCTTTGGAGGCTTGGAGGAGGAGCTTTGGAGGCTTGGAGCAATGTTTGACCATGGGGAGTAACGTTCATGCCTTGGGCCTTGCTTGTTGATCATTGTCACCTTGGAGCTTGACATGTGTCACTTGGAGTAGAGCACTCCACATGTGTGGACCTACTTGTGTCTTGTACGTTGTTTGTAGTGGACTAGGTCCACTTGTCATTGTGTACCCCCCTTACCTCTCATATAGATAGGAGGAAGTGTTGAATTTTAAGATGCTTAGCTCATGCACATGTAGTTTATTTCATTTAGCATGTTCTTGAACCATAAACAATGCAACAATACCATACACAAGTGTTGCAATAACCAAGATCACAAGAAGAATAACCATGCACAAGAACACAAGAAGTATCCGGGGAAACCCTTCTCAAACAAGGGAAAAACCCAACAATCCTTTGCTATATTCTCAAGAGAAGATCCCCCACACCATAGACCTAGCACACAAGAGGGTGCTTACCAAAACCTAGAACCTAGTGCCCAAGAGAGGTGCGCACTTCAGCGGTACATGCACTTGCTGAAATTCTGAGATGACAAGTGAGAGTGTGTAATCCTCAATGGGGATTCACCTTTATTTATACAACCACTAACACAATAAAATGTGTGTCTATTAGCACAATAGGGCCGACCTCAATAACTCAATAATATAATTAATCATTACACAATATTAATTATCTTACATATGGTGGGGCCGACTTGTACCCTTTACATCACAAATTAGGGTTACCAGTAAATCTTACACTCGGACAATATAGAAAGGATCTCACACGTCCACTAGTGCTCAACCACTAGGGACACATCCACGTGTGCTCAGCCACAGGGACGTCATACTCAACAAATCACTCAACTGAGTCCACAGGGGTACCATTTGGAGCACCATCTCAAGCCGACTCAACTAAGTCCATAGGAGTTCAAGGCAGGAGACCATCTCAAGCCGACTCAACTCAGTCTAGAGGAGTACAAGGCAGGAGACCATCTCAAGTCATCTGAACTCAGTCCAGAGGAGTAGACAAGAGACCAGACGTCATAACAATTCAGTCTAGAGTCTGGCGCACACCCATCACATGGGCACACCCAACACTTGGGCTCCCTCACACAGATGTCTCAACTTAGTCCAGAGGAGAACGATCTAGAGGATGTCTCATGAAGCTGCAATCAACAACAGGAAGGAGAGATTCATTATCATCATCAATCGTGCACTTGTGCTTATTCTTCTTTACACATGGGTTAGAGATGTAAGAGGAGCATTATTCTCTCTCTCTCTCTCTCGTTCAATCTTCTTTGTACTTTATCTCTCTTTGTCTTAAGTTGCTAAGGTTTCTTGGAGCATTCTTGAAGTCTATGGCTCGGGTCTAAACTTTGATACTCAAGGAGGCATTGTAGTTAGGGTTTGGTGATAAACCATAAGCTCTACTTGTTGAGAAGGAAGACAAGAGGAGACCCCTTGCATGAGGCCAAACATGGTTTGCTAGTGGTGATTATAACTTGTTGGAGTATCTTTGGTGAAGCTAGGGTTTTTCTTGGTTTCTACTCGTTAGTGGTTTGGAGAGTTTGGAGGGTTGTACCATTGTACCAGCTTGTGATAAGCTGGGAGCATGTACTAAACTTCATTTCTTATCTATATATATGAAGTTTTCACTTGTCCAAAATTGTCTTGTTGCAGATTTGATTTTCAGCTATCATTGTCTTCATGGTTTGGTAATTTCCAGCACTAATGTGTTGTGCTGATTTGACATAAATTAAGGCTGAAATTGTTAAGGAATTTAACATTTGTATTGAAAATAACAGGACAGATTTACTGCTGTAAATCTGCATTAATTGCAGTGATTACAGATCTGGTTTATGGATGAAAATATTGCCCTAAAGTGTTGAAACTTGTTGGCATATATTTGGTATCTTCTCTCTTGAATTGCCTAGTGTATTGGAGTTGATGTGAAGTGATATATTGTCCACTGTTTGCTGCTGTAATTTATATTTCAGTTCAGCCCTAAGGTTGATAATTCATAGGGATTAGATCCATGGAGCCTCCAAAGAGGCGAAATTTCTGAATTTGCTAAAGAAAACTCAATTCATCAAATTTCTACACCATCTTGGGATGTGCACCCTCGTCTTGTGGGCCCATAACCCCCTTTTGAAGGGACAGCTCATTTGAGTTGTGTATAAATACACAACTGAAGATCTCATATTGTGATCTTCTTGATCTAAAATACCAAGTGTTATTAGCCTATAAGCACTAAGTTTTGGCATTTCCTTCTTGTAACTGGCATTTTCCTCTTGGGCACACTTGTGTATTTCTATTTTCAGCACTTGTGCTTGGCTTTTGCACTCTCTCTCTAGTGCACTTGTGAGGAGGCTACCTCACAATTTGGGTGAGATTTGGTTCCATTAATTCTTCTTTGTTACAATGTAGAACTAGTATTTTCTTAGATCATCTCTTCTAGGGCTTCTCTAGGGGTTCTAGAGATATAAACCCAAATATAGGGTTGCACCTTCCTTCTAGGGTGTTCTCTGACACTTTCACCCTTCTTTAAAACCAATGACTTCTTCCTATGTTTACCTAGGGTTTTGTACCATTTGTATCTAAAAAGGAAAATTTGAAGTCTTCATTCCATAAGGAGCCTTCATCATATTGTTGTTGAGCCTATGGATTCAAAGTGGTTGTTTCCCTATCTGAATTGGGATAGCTATCATTCTTCAGTAGATGAAATGACTGCCCTACTTCAAAACAAAGGTCTATGGATGTACTTGGCAAGGTTGCTTCCTATTGAAGTTGATGGTAGTTATGACCTCATATGTTTGAAGGGTGAAGCTCTTGGGTTGATCACTCTTTATGTCAAGCTTGATCTCATTCATCCGATACCAAAGATAACAATTGAGGGGTATATTACAAGGTTTAAAAACTTGAACGCTGACATTATTCAAGTAGGAGGAAAAGATAAATCAAATCCAGAACCTGTAAGTATTGTTCTAAATAATATCTTCCCAGCATTTAATCTTTTGCTCTAATATTATAGAATATTCCTTTATTGTCAAGGATCTTGTAACACCTCTTGAGGAGGTTTTCTCTAATCTCATTCAACATCAAAAAGCCCATCCAAAGGTTGTCCAAACCCCTCTTAAACCTAAGTTCAACCGGGGTAAAGTAGAATACTTGAAATCGTCCAAGAAAAAAAGAATCATATTCACCTATTGTCATAAGGAGGGCCACCCCTTCAAGTCTTTCCTTGCTCATCTTCAAAAAATTGAAGTGATTGCAAGATATACAGTGGGCACCAAAGACGTTTTTTATGAGAATGTTGGATCTTCTAATAAGGCACATTTGGCAGTACACTATGCACTTTGGTCCTCTTCTTCTTGATCAGAATGGACCGTTGAATCTAGAGTTCCCTGACACATTACCAAACATGAAAAGCTTCTTTCTAACTATAGACGACGACATATTGGAGACAAAGTGGTTATTGGTGACAATTTAGCCTTACAGGTTGTCGGTTGTGGTGAAGTCATCATTGGCGCGACTAGCTTTGGAGATGTTCTTGATGTTCCAAGTGTTGGACCAAATCTTCTTTCTATCTACCACATTGCACATACCAATAAAAGGGTGAAATTGTGGCCGAAGCGATGGGTTGCGAAGGACACGAATGATGATTTCAAAGTGGTTTCCTTTGGATAACGTGATGAATTTGATCATATGTACATGCTGGGGAAGACTCCTTATTCCTCATAAAGAAAAGGGTTTGTTGCTACGGTGGCCAAAAATAATGACACTAGTATGCTATGGCACCAACATCTCGATCATATCAACTTTGGTTTTTTGCAATGTATGAGTCATCTTATGGTTCATGACCTTCTATAGATTGAACCACCCAATGGTGTCTGTGAAGGGTGTGTAATGGGGAAACATCATCACGAATACTTTCTGAAGGACAAAGCAAGGCCAACTTATCAACCTCTTCCACTAATTCATAGTGATATCTATAGGCTTATGGCTACATCTTCTATTGGGGGAGCTAAGTACTTCCTCGCCTTCACCGATGATTTTTCCCACTTTCTTTCGGTATACATCATTAAATCTAAGGATGAGGTGTTTGGAAAGTTCAAGGAGTTCAAATCGCTTATGGAAAAGCATTTCTCATATCTCAAGGCATCGCTTCGGAGAGAACCATTCATTGAAATCCACAACAAAATGAAGTAGCAAAATGAAAGAATAGAGCTATCATCGAGATAACTTGCTACATGCTTCACTCCAAGAAAATGAAGCTTTCATAATAGGGAGAGGCAATTGTTTGCATAGCCTATATCATCAATAGAACACTTACTCATGTTGTCACAAGTTCAACTCCTAATGAGAAATGGTATGGTAGGTAATCTTCTATTTCACATTTAAAAAAAATTGGATCTAGTGCATAGGCCCATGCTCCTAATGAAAGGTGAAACTTATCAACATCTCTAGACTCCTACTACAATCAAGTTGGTTACAACTAGAATAGGTCCATCTTAATTCCGAATCTATTAAGCACCAAGTGCGATCAAAAAACAACTGAGATGCAAATTTCTCGACGCTTAAAAGATCTCGAGTTAAGATGGACATGTGTGTGTATATGCTTGGTATCATGCAACTCATTGTTGATCCTATGGATTGTTAAAAAACAATGAGGAATGGTGCCAAATAGGATTGCCTCATTCCTCTTCTTCTAATAGTTGATATGAATTAGTTTTTATAGTGTTATCTATAAATATAAGGATTTGTGAATGATTATTATTTAGCTCACATTAGATTTATTGTTACTATATTCTTAGTTTTGTATAACATATTATATTGGGCCAACATATGCTAACATCAACATTATGGTCAGACCAATGGGACAAACATTACAATCTCTTCAATGTTGGGTTGTGTAATGTTCCTGA
>ML837548.1:33722-44727 GCA_009831015.1 Picea engelmannii | reverse complement strand
CCACAATCCCGGATTGGACAAATTCATAGGGTCGGTGCATTTATATGTAGACCTAGACTTGACCAATTCATAGCTCTACTGCTCGTTTAATTTCTAGAGCCTGAATTCTATCTCTTCTTGGTCGTGTTCTCGTTAGATTACATTATGTATTTTGAAATGTATTGGGTCGCTAGGTAAAGGAATCATTTCATTCCTAAGTTGACTATCGTGAAGGTCACCCAAATTTATTCCAGTCTGGAACTAAAAGAAATAATTGGATGTTGTTGTTAGCGGCAGTTCATAGTTGAGTTTGGTTAGTGTGATCATCCAATTCTATACATGTAGATATAGATTCTTGAGGAAATATATTCCTTTTTGTTTATTTATCATAACTCTTAGTACTTAGAAGTATCAGGCAGTAAGCCTGACTTATGTTTCGTTTCCCTCCCAAAGTCTATAAGTATGATTTCACCTGTGTTCGATAAACTTACTACCGTCAACTGTAATGCCTTGTCCACTTTAGACTCATATTTAAATGAATTTGTAGAATTACCCACTTGTCAATTTCTAGTGACATAGAGTTTAGTGGAATAATGATATGAGTCGGGAGAGGAGTAGTCTATCCTCATTGTGTACCGACGTCCATTTGTTCCCATAGAGATTATTATTATTTTTTAACTACTTACATGATGGTATTAAAATTGTTATCTATATTTGTTGTATTGTAGTTGCTAATTGGTTTTTAATTATGTTAAAATGTCAATTATGTAGCATATGTTTAAGTGGTTCTAGTATTGAAGCTACCGTGGTGTTAGCGTTCGAAAGTCACCCCTGGATTGCTAAAGTCACCCCTGGATTGCTAGCAGGAGCAGAGCCCGAAGCCCATCAGTTTAATGTCACGATTTGTTTTAAAGGGTGATCAGATGGAGGGAAACTCAAAACAATATTGTATCAACTCAGAAACCAGACCAGGCATGCATGAAAGAATGAGGTCCTGATAAACTCCAAACAATGAGTCGTAGTAAGGGTGAGTAGGTGGAAGACTTTATGCAAGAAGGGCACGATGATCTATTACAGACATCAGGTATGTAACAGATTGAAGAAGAAACACATTCGAACACAAAATCCTTTTATATTCAAACACAAAAAACCAGAGGGCACGACAACGCCACAACAAATCCTTTATTGCAACAAGCTGCACTACTGTGAATCCTCAGGCAAAAGATGAAACAAAGATGGAAAAGAAAGAGAACTATTTCTTATAAACCAAGAAATCTCAAACACAGAGGCACAACCAGGAAACCAGGGTATCTGCTGAAACTTTACAATCGGGAGCTTAGCTCTACCATCGATAGATACCAAAATGGAAAAAATGCCTACATATACTCAAAATTACAACAGCGGCGGAACCAAGAAAATGCATTGAAGGCTTTGCGTCTGCATGGCTTCTGACACTCTGCAGCCGCAATCTTTGAATAACCGTTCAACTTATGGCAGATGCAATCGATCTTCTGACAGTTACATCGGCGAATCGACGTGCTTTTAATTCATTGTAGGACGTCCCCATTATGGCGGAGACGATGTCTAACCACCCTCAACTGCCTCAATAACTGCTTCTTGGGATTGATAACGGTCAGGCCAACTCAACATCTCGGGCTAGGGAATACTTCTCGCGTTGCCACCTGGAACAACCGAATAGCTTGAGAGACGGACAAGAGGGCTAGCGCGGAGGGGAGGACATGGTGTACGGTAGGAGTGATGGCGATAAGAGAGAGTGATGACAAAGAGGGGTAACAAGGGATGATTCGTGGCGGAAGACAGTCAGGTAGACAGGGGGGAAGACGGGAGGACGAACTCGCCTTCGGGTGAGAGACGGATGTAGAAAGAGAGCGGGACACGCGACAGGAAATGAGTGGATGGTGGGAGAAAAGAGAGCCACGAGGACCCTCGAGGAGAGGTGAGTAGATGACACACGGCAGCAGGGGAAAGGCGGAAGAGAGAATAAAACGACAAGAGGAGGGCCCACACTGGTTAAACACAGGGCAACTAAGAGAAGCGGGACTACACGAGCGTCGTTGATCTGGGCGCTACGATCCTGGCCGTCGGGAAGCTGCACATGGGATCTCAGACCCCCCCCTTCGCTTAAAGGTAGAAAGGTGGGGGGGGGGTCCGAAAAGGTCTTCATCGCTGTTGATCCGGGTGCACTCATCTGGGCCGTCGAAGAGTTGCACCCCCGATCTCGGACCCCCCCCCTCGCTTAAAGATCGAAAGGAAAGGGGGGTCCAAAAATTGTTGTGCGTCGTCGATTTGTGCGCGTGAATCTGGACCGCCCGGATGTGCTTGCTGCTTACCATGGGCGCATTATCGCCCGAAACTTTGGACAAGTGGGTTTTAACCCATTCTTTTGATATCTAAACCCCTTAGAAAGAAATATCGCTAACATTTGGCTCCATGGGGGATAGAGTCATCCCTGTGATTCTCTAAGATCTCTTTTGCAGACTTAGTGCCTTTGTTGTTGGGCTATGGAGTCATTTATTAGTTCGAAAAACAAAAAACAAAAACGCAAAACAATATTTACAAAACTAAATAAAATGAGCCGACTGCGGCTCACATAAAACATTTCTTTAAGAAGTGCCCATTAACTGGACCATTGAAGACTTCATTGCCTTCCAGATCCTGCAACCTGTAAGTGTTATTGGAAAATACTTCAAGGATCTTGAAAGGCCCGAACCAGAGGGCATCAAATTTACTGTGTTTTCCCTTCTCTTGCCTGGGTGCATCCCAATTGAACACCATATCACCCTGTCCAAACTCTTTCTTCTTATTTTTCTTGTCGAAAACCTGCTTGATCCTCTACTGACGATGATAAGCTCTGTCCAGGACATGTTCTCTAGTCTGTTGCACCTCCACCATCTGATGAATTCTCCTGAGTATAAGATTAGGTTCCCCTTCATGGTCATGGAGAAGATTTTCCACAGGCAAGGCAAGCTGAGTGGGGAAAACTACCTCGATCCCATAAACAAGCTAGAAGGGTGAGAGACCCAGGGATTTCTTCGTTGTCACTCGATCGGCCCAAAGTGAAAATTTGAGCTTTGAGTCCCAGGCCCTTTTATTATCCTCCAATAGTTTCTTGATAAGCTTGATTAGACTTTTATTAGAGGATTCTGCCAGTCCGTTTCCCTGGGGATAGTAGGGAGTGGAGTGGATCAGTGACATTCCAAACTATTCACAAAACTTGATCAGAGGCTCTGATCAGAATGGGGAAGCGTTGTCAGTGACGATTTTGCTAGGGCAGCCAAACCTAGCAATGATGTCCTCCAAGAAGCTGATGATTACTTTGTGAGAAGTGCTTCTGGTAGGAACAACTTCTATCCATTTAGTGAAGTAGTCAGTTGCTGTCAAAATCCATCGGTGCTGACCACTTGAGGGAGGATGAACTTCTCCGATAAAATCCAGTCCCCACTGCTGAAAGGGAGCTGAGACCACCACATGTTTCAATGGCAGAGATTTGAGCTGCTGCTTCCCTGAGAATTTTTGGCATTTGATGCAAGCTCTAATCTCCCTGCAGACATCAGGGAATAAGGTGGGCCATTAGTACCCATCTCGGAGGATCTTTTGAGCAGTGGTTTTCCAAAAATAATGGCCTCCACAGAGGCCACTATGGAAATCATTCATAACCTTCTGGGCCTGATGAGGGTCCAGACACATCAGTAATATCCCCTGGGGATCTTTCCAGTATAGGACTGGGCCAATAAGACAATATCTGACAGCTTTAAGCTTTAAAGCTCTGGCTCTGTTTTTTTCCATTCCATCAGGCGACCTCAACTCCTGTAGGAAATACAGGATATCTTTGTACCAGGAGCATGCTGATAGTGGTACAGTGCCTTGGAAACCTCTGTCGGATGATTCAGCTTGTTCATGGATCAAATTGATTTCCAAGGCTTTATAATTGGATTCGGTCAGGAGCTTGGCCAAACCTTGCCCCTTTACTAGCTTAGTGGGCTTAATTTCTAGATCAAATTCTAGGATCTTGGCGATCCATTTACCCCTTCTTCCATCTATGTCAGGCTGTATAAGAATGTCCTTCACAGAGGTTGAAGGGACATATGCAATGATCTTTGAGTGTAAGACATAGACTCTGAAATCTTTGAGAGCTTTCACTAAAGCATAAGCCTGTTTCTCCATGATCTCATAGCGGATCTCTGCATCTCTCGGCGCCTTACTAAAGAAGGAAATAGTCTGCTCTTTCCCCTGATCGGTTTTATGCAACAGGACTGCTGCTACTGTGTCAAAGGAAGCAAAATAAAATATCATAAAATCTTTAGAATAATCTGGACTGGCCAGAACAGGAGCCTCAGTCAATGCTTTCTTTATCTGGTCAAAAGACTTCCTGGATTCAGCAGTCCATTTTATTTCATGGCCCTTCCTGAGCATGGTTGTGATATATTTCACCAATTCAACAAAATTTGAGACAAACCTCCTCAGAAAATTAATCCTTCCCAAAAATGCTTGGACCTCCTTCTTGGATCTGGGGAGCGACAGAGCCAGAATTGCTTCCACCCTGTCAGGATCAATTCTCACTCCTTCTGCTGAGACTATATGGCCTAGCAGTTTCCCTTCTTGCATAGCAAACAATGATTTCTTGGGATTTAGGGAAAGGCCAAACCTGCGGCACTTCAGGAAAACCCTCTTCAAGTGGGAGTGGTGCTCAATATCATTCTTGGAGAAGACTGTTATGTCATCTAAGTATATTACCACGAAGTTATCTTTTTCCCCGATGAAAGCTATGTCCATGGCCCGTTGAAACGTTGCTCCCGCGTTCATCAGCCCGAATGGCATCTTGACATACATGAATGTGCCCCAAGGCGTGGTGAAGGCTGTCTTTTCTCTGTCTTCTGGCATGACTGATATCTGATTATAGCCAGAAAATCCATCAATCATGGATATCCTAGATGCACCAGTGACCCTTTGCAATATATGTTCCATGTTGGGCAGGGGATAATTGTCCTTCCTTGAACTCCTGTTCCGGTTTCTGAAATCGACACAGAGTCTAATTTCTCCGCTCTTTTTTCTTACTGGGACCAAGTTGGCTACCCAGCTGAAGTATCTCAAGGGGACTATGATTTGGGCATCCAGCAGCCTTTTCACCTCCCTCTCCATGACAGGCAACAACGTAGGATTTATCTGTCTCAACTTTTGCTTGAAAGGCCTCGCCTCCTCCTTCAGTCGGATCTTGTGCTCAATGACTGACGTGTCGTAAGTCTTGAGGTCTTTGTAGGTCCACGCGAACACGTCAGCGAATTCCTTCAACAAATCAGTATACCTGATCCTCTTCTCCTCAGTCAAACTATTCGATAGCTTGACAAACTTGGGCTCCTCTGGTGTGCCTATGTTGCATTCAATTATGTCAGCATCATCACCTGAAATTCTGCCCTTCACTTCCACGTCGTTCCCATCGAACAATCTTTCTAGTGGGATCAGTCCTCGCGGTATATGATTGCTTGGCAGTTGAATAATCTGATGGTCAGCAACTTTATTCAACAACTCCTCAGGGTGGTGATCAGGTTCCTCGTCAGGGTCCTGGTCCTCATCTATTTGTAATGCAGAGAAGTCATCGATGGATTGGAGGAATTTCTCAATCTCTTGATCATCTTCAAATACCCTCCAATGTTTGACATTGTCCGGTACAGAGGGTCTATATCTTATTTCCACCTGTGATCTGTCTGTGGGCAGCGCAGGAGCTTCGAACAGACTAGCTGAGAAGGCTTGAAAGTCGGCTGCATCATTTTCTTCCCGTGGAATGAAAGTGATGTTGAAATCTAGGAAGAAATTATCAATTAAATCCCATACCTCATTCCTGTAATTTTTGAGGTGAGGGTGCTTGGTCTGATAGACATTTTTGACCTGTTGGACAACTAATTTTGCATCCCCGAACACAACTATCTCCTTGATTCCCATTTCCTTTGCAGCCCTTAATCCTAGAACCAGAGCCTCATATTCTGCCACATTGTTGGTGACTTCAAATTCCATCTTGTATGACAGTGATATGGTTTCCTGAGAAGGAGGCTTGAACACCACTCCAGCACCTGCACCTATACTGGAAGAAGCTCCATCAAAGAACATCTTCCAAACAGAGGTGGTCTGAGGGGGCATCACCTGATCAGGACTGAGCTATTTTCTGATCTGCAGGGGGGGCTCAGGTTCATTAGCGAATTGCAGCAGGCTAGACCCTAAGTCAGTGTCCAAGGCATAGATAGGATGATTAGTGGGGTTTGTTTCATCGCTGACAATGTATGCTAGCTGGGCCTCTCTGTACAATCTTCTATGTTCCCCTCCAAAGACTGGAATGGTGGCATATGTGAGGTCCATCTGTAATGTTCCTCCAAGTCTCTTAATCCAAGATCTCGACAACAGCATGCCAAACTTGGGAGGAACATCAGCTACCACTATATCCATGACCATACTTTTCATGGGTAGTTGAAATAGGGAAAATACTAGGTCCTTGATGACTCCCAAGCATTGCACCCTCCTGGAGTCAAAGGAATAGAGGTCATGATAGGCTCTGGTGACTTCCAATCCTAGCTCTTCCATGACGGCTTTAGGCATGAGGTTGTGGGAGGATCCCGAATCCATTAAACAATTATGCAGCACCTTGTCATGTATATTCAGGGAGATGTAGAAGGGAGGGGATGAATCATCTCTATCTTCTACCATGGGACACAGGACCACTGCAGGCCTTTCATCTTGGAGGCTTATGAAGTCTGTGGATGGGCTGGAGGCTTCGGATTTAAACAGGTCGGAGAAGCACTTTTTGAATTCCCCATGTTTAATTAACTCAGTGAGGGGTACGGGGATTCTGACCTTTTGAATTTCATTCTCGAAATTAAAGGAATATGTATTCTTTGGATTTTCTCTAATCTCAGGAGCATGAATTTGAATGATGGGGGAGAGAGGTTGGGCCTTCTTACCTTTATGGTTGTCTGGTACCTCGTCAGCATGCTTCTGTGCTCTAGTGAACGATTCAGGAACTTCAGGCGCTGCTACCCTTTTATGTGATCTCAGGTTATACCTGTCGCGGCCACCGCCAGCTTTGTCTGCTTTGCTGAGTTCATTTAGCTAACCATCCATGAGAGACTCTTCATATGCTGAGTTGGTCAGATGGGGAAAAGGGGAAGTGACCTCTAAAATGTGAATCTTTGGCTCAGGTTCCTCCGCTTCTTCGTGCTCTTCATTGGTCATGAAATTGTTCTGGAAGGGAGCCTGAACTCTCTGGTCATCTCTGTCCCTTTCTTTCTCTTTGTGCATAGTTGGAAGAGAAAAAATGTTTGGTCTTCTGAAACCTCCTCTGTTCTCGGTGTTCTGAGGGCCTTTATATATCTGCCTCCTTTCCATCTTTATTCTCTCCATCTCTTCTTTCAGCACGTTCAACAGCTGGGTCAGCTCGTTTACTTGAGGGTGGGGAACTGATAGGCCGGAGATGTTGGAACCAGAAGCCGAGGCTTCCGACTTCCCTTTTCTTCTATTTGTGTCAGCATGGTTCCTCAGTCTGTTTGCAGCTAGTATATTAAATTCCACTTCTATAGCTGCATATTGCATCTGATCTAGAGAGGTGGCTCTCCTTTCTCTTAATACAAGACATAAATCAGGGTCAAATGCACTAGCATATGAAATTTGAGCAGAGGCTTCGGAAGGCTTTATCTCTACGGGAATCTTATTATACATTTTATTGAATCTTTTGGAGAAGTCAGAAACCGACTCTCCCTCCTGCTTCTTCAAGGACCCAAACTCGGTCATGTAATATATATAATCTTTTCTATCCCCACATTATCTCAGGAAAACATTATCCAGAGCCTCAATCCCAGCAATAGATCCAGGGGCCAGCCCCCTGAACCACTTCCTAACTTCACCATCCAAGCTCTGGACGAAGACCCTCATCCAGACATCTTCATTCTCGATATTCAGGTTGTCTGCATAACTATAAAAGGCAGCCAGGTGCTCTTCAGCAGTGACATCTCCCTCACCATTGAACTTGGGCATGTATTTCAGATAGTCTCCAGCAGGGAGAGGGTTCAAAGGCTGGGGAAGAATTAAAGGAGCATATCTGGCAGCGATTATGGCATCCATTCTGTTCGGAGGGGGATTAATACCACCCATAGGGACGTTGAGTGGAGGAGAACTCGGAGGAGATGGAGTGTGAACAGGTGAGGAAGGAAGAGAGGTCCTCACAGGAGATGACGGGGAAAACAGAGAGAAGTCTAAGGGACTTGAGTGCGCAGGTGGTCCTCTCTATGGAGCAGTAGTAGTCAAAGGAGGAGTAGCGAAACCTACTGAGAGGGAAGTGACAAGGATCTCTCCCTTTGACACTAGACCAGGAGGGGAAAACTCAGCAGGAACACTCCCAAAGTTCAGAAAACGGGAAATTTCCGAGGAAGGACGACTAGGAAACTGAGAATCTGAAAATGGAGTTCTCACAGAAGGGGAAGGTGTGTTACCTTTTTGATCGGCATAAACTTATTTTGCAGCTCTCTTTCCCTTTCTGCGCACCGCTTCCAAGTCTGCTTCCGTAGTGGCTAAAGGCAATTGTGGATTTGACCTCGTATGTCTGCCTCTCGAAGCCATAGCTGATCAGAACAGGTTCTCCCCAGCGGAGTCATTACAGTGGAGTCGCCAGGTGCATAGTAGCAATCTTCAAGTTCCGATATCTGATGCACCTTCAGAAATCGGTTAGTTGTTGTCGTTCTACCCATGGAAGACCTTCAACTTCGTCCTCGGCAACGGCGCCAGAAATGTTAGCGTTCGGAAGTCACCCCTGGATTGCTAGCAGGAGCAGAGCCCAAAGCCCATCATTTTAATGTCACGATTTGTTTTAAAGGGTGATCAGATGGAGGGAAACTCAAAACAATATTGTATCAACTCAGAAACTAGACCAGGCATGCATGAAAGAATGAGGTCCTGATAAACTCCAAATAGTGAGTCGTAGTAAGGGTGAGTAGGTGGAAGAATTTACGCAAGAAGGGCACGATGATCTATTACAGACATCAGGTATGTAATAGATTGAAGAAGAAATGCATTCGAACACAAAATCCTTTTATATTCAAACACAAAAAACCAGAGGGCACGACAACGCCACAACAAATCCTTTATTGCAACAAGCTGCACTACTGTGAATCCTCAGGCAAAAGATGAAACAAAGATGGAAAAGAAAGAGAACTGTTTGTTATAAACCAAGAAATCTCAAACACAGAGGCACAACCAGGAAACCGGGGTATCTGCTGAAACTTTACAATCGGGAGCTTAGCTCTACCATCGATAGATACCAAAATGGCAAAAATGCCTACATATACTCAAAATTACAACAGTGGTGGAACCAAGAAAATGCATTGAAGGCTTTGCGTCTGCATGGCTTCTGACACTCTGCAGCCGCAATCTTTGAATAACCGTGCAACTTATGGAAGACGCAATCGATCTTCTAACAGTTACATCGGCGAATTGACGTGCTTTTAATTCATTGTAGGACATCCCCATTATGGTGGAGACGATCTCTAACCACCCTCAACTGCCTCAATAACTGCTTCTTGGGATTGATAACGGTCAGGCCAACTCAACATCTCGGGCTAGGGAATACTTCTCGCGCTGCCACCTGGAACAACCGAATAGCTTGAGAGACGGACACGAGGGCCAGCGCGGAGGGGAGGACATGATGTACGATAGGAGTGATGGCAAGAAGAGAGAGTGATGACAAAGAGGGGTAACAAGGGATGATTCATGGCGGAAGACAGTCAGGTAGACAGGGGGGAAGACGGGAGGACGAACTCGCCTTCGGGTGAGAGACGGATGTAGAAAGAGAGCGGGACACGCGACAGGAAATGAGTGGATGGTGGGAGAAAAGAGAGCCACGAGGACCGCTGAGGAGAGGTGAGTAGATGACACACGGCAGCAGGGGAAAGGCGAAAGAGAGAATAAAATGACAGGAGGAGGGCCCACACTGGTTAAACACAGGGCAACTGAGAGAAGCGAGACTACACGAGCGTCGTTGATCTGGGCGCTACGATCCTGACTGTCGGGAAGCTGCACATGGGATCTCGGACCCCCCCCCTCCGCTTAAAGGTAGAAAGGCGGGGGGGGTCCGAAAAGGTCTTCATCGCCGTTGATTCGGGCGCGCTCATCTGGGCCGTCGAAGACTTGCACCCCCGATCTCGGACCCCCCCCCCCCTCGCTTAAAGATCGAAAGGCAAGGGGGGTCCGAAAATTGTTGTGCGTCGTCGATTTGTGCACGTGAATCTGGACCGCCCGGATGTGCTTGCTGCTTACGATGGGCGCATTATCGCCCAAAACTTTGGACAACTGGGTTTTAACCCATTCTTTTGATATCTAAACCCCTTAGCAAGAAATATCGCTAACACGTGGGTATTATCATTCCTTGTGTGGAATGAGGATTGTAGTGAATAAATGTTGGAATGGTCATCGTTGTTATCATTCTGCGAAATTGTCTTGTCTACAATTTCTCGACTTAGCCCATCGTCATATCGTAGCTAACAAGTATCTTGGTAATATATAAATGTTATCTTACCTATACTGGTTTTATTTATTAACTCCATCATGAATTCCCACTGAAATTATGATAATAATTTTAGATATCAACAATTATAGTAGGTTAACTCTTTAATTAGATTTAAAGAATCCTTAAAAAGAATTTTTATGTAAATAAAGTTGAGCTAACAATCATATTAACTGGAAAGATTTGCGCTCCCAATTTAGATTGATGTTAGGTTGATTGTTGGTTATTATAGTTTATCCTTGTAAATTTTGTGGAACATTTGTCTAGAAATAAAATAATTTCTTGGGTATTCTTTTGTTAAGGAAAGTTAATATTTAAATATTGAATATAAATTATATGTGGTATTCTTAGGAAGTAGGAGTTTTGTCTAGATAGTGAACTACAATGGGTTTGTATTCTTATCGAAATGGTATATTGTGTAGATATTGAAAATGATTGATGTGTGTATTCTTAATGGAAAGAGATTTT
>ML837548.1:2124-24001 GCA_009831015.1 Picea engelmannii | reverse complement strand
AAAAAAAAAAAAAAAAAATAATAATAATAATAATGAAAAGAGAGAAATAAAAAAAAATAGAAATGAGGAAACTTAATAATGGAAAGTAGGAGACATAGGGTAAAAAGATAAAAGGAATCAACATTTAAGGAGTTATTAAAAATCAGAAACTTCATTTTAGGAAAGTTATTAAAAGCATGAGAGGGGATCTAGGAACCCTAGGAGTAATTTTAGGAGCGACTTTAGGGGGAGTGAGGGAAATTGAGTCTTTTAATTATTAAAAAGAAATGAATTTTTGGAGAACCATGGGGATTAGTGAAACTTGGACGACAGTGAATTTTTAGAGGTTTTTCATAAAAATTTAATTAATAATGATTTAGGAAAGTAGGTGGGTCTCAAATTTCTATAAAAGAAGGGGAAAAGAAGGAAGAAGAGAGGAATGGTTAGCGTAACGTTACGCTGCCGGATTGTGGCTTGACAGATTGCTTATGAGGAGTTGGGTTTATCTCAGCTGTATTGGAGTGGTAGCTCAGCCTTGGAGGCAAGATGAGAAGCTAGTCTTATCTCTGTAGCTTGTGTGGCCCCTTTGCAGCTCGGGGGGCGAAGGGGGAAGCAGAGTACCCCTAGCGATTTTCTAGGAGGTACCGGTGAGCATTCTACGGTTGGCAAGCAGAAGCGGCATGGAGCGCGGTACGTCATCCGATGCAAGCGAGAGGCAAATGTATGAATTTTATTTCTGGTAGAGTAAACTGTCTAGTTATTCTCTTATGTGGTTATGATGCATTATATTAAGATGTTGCTTCAGCTATGGTGGTTCATTTGTATGCTACAACGATAATGTTCTGGAAACCTTTTGTGGGGTAGATGTTTGGAATTGTTGTCATTGTATGCCGAAATTTGTCTCTATTAGTTATCCTTGCGTCCTGGTAATTAGCCGAGATGGATATCGTTGGTATTCTGGAAATTGTCTGAAATTGTTATCGATGCATTCTGGCCATGAGAAGAATGTATGTGTTGGGTGTTTCCCTTTTTTATGGCATGGATTGTAGATATTGGGTGTTTTTTTTTTTATGCGTTTCAATGTGTTAATGACCTGCGTTTAATGAGATGTGGGGCCTTGAATGCCTTTCGTTTTTGTTGTTGACCCCAAGGGTTTTGATACTTTCTAGTAATTGAATGCTATTGTTGTTTATTGATCATGAAGGTCGTAAAATCGTTGGGCATCTCGTTTTTTTCATCTTTGCGTTCCTGTATCATCGTTGGGAATCTCGTTTTTCTTTTCGCATTCTTGTAAAATCATTGGCATTCGTTTCCATTATTACGTTCCTGTGTAATCGTTTTTCGAATTTGCGTTCCTGCAAATTTCGCTGAGGGAAAGGATGATACGTTCCTGTCAATGTTCGAATTTCGCACCTTTTTCATTACTGCATCCTGTATACCCGTTTGCATTGCATTTTTACTGTGACTGAATGTGTTGAAGGTAATGGTGTTGGATCCTGTAAACGCGTCAGGCATTTCCCATGTGGTTCCCTACGTCTTTTTGGGGGTCTGCATTGATGCTAACCCTCCCGACTTGTGCTAAAACTCTGTCTTCTTTTCATTAACCTTAATTGCTGCATTCCTTGTGGTCTGCGTTGAGTTATGGTAGCCATCTTCAGTGACTGTGGGCATTTTCCCGTTAGTGGCCTGCGTTATACATTATTGTTGGGCGTCTCCATTGACCTGGGCGTTTATTTCCATTTGTGGGTTTCCGTATGTGTCATATCATTCTAATGGATGGGTGCATTCCTAAATCCGCGTGTGATTGCACAGAGGTGTGCGTGGCTTCTGCATTTTAGTTGGGTGCATCTTACTCCTTGCACGCTGCGTATTTTCTCCCTTTTTTTGCATTGTTCATTATAACCCACGTCTTCCTTGACATCTCTTCTGGCAGCTCATCTTGCTCTGCACCTTCTCTGTTAGTTGTGGTTGGGGTCAACGCGATTTCCGATAGGGTTGACTTTTATGCTGCCAGCCAAATGATTTTAATGCCATGTCCTTTTTAATGAATGCTCGATGAATAAAAGAATTTAATTACAAACGTTTTGTTCTTCCATTCAGAATAGCTAAACCTGCGAAAGCCCCTCGTAAATGGAATGTATTCCCTTTTTGCTGTTACTATTGAATGAGTTCTGCCTTATTTACAGTTGTATTCTAACTCGCTTAAGTTCTTGCATATCTTACTATAGCTTTCTAGTTATGCTATTATTGGGAGAAGTTATGCCTCTTTCCTTTCATGAAATATTGACATTGTTGTATTGGAAGTAAAGGGTTTTATTACCATTGCTTAGCTTTATTGGATTAATGGTGATAATGGTTAGAATAGTATTGTTAAATATGGTACATATTGTTAATTATTGTTAAATATATTGTTAATATATTGTTAAATATTGTTAAATATATTGTTTAATATGTTGTTAAATATTGTTAAATATATTGTTAAATATATTGTTAAATATATTGGAAATATATTGTTAAAAATTGTTAAATATGGTATTGATAGTAGTATCGTTAAATATTGTTAAATAGTAGTGTTGTTGTATGTTAGATATATCCGTCAGGCAAGGTAATACTGTTGGAAGTTGTAATAATTGTTAGAGTGATTTTTGTAAAAGTAATATGGTGTTGATAGTAGTATTGTTAAATAATCATGGCCTTTTAAGGTAGCATTGTTAGGGTAAATATCGAATAATGTAGTGTAATGAAATGTTAGGTTGATGAATTTTAATTCAATAGAACATAATGAAGGGAAGGGCAATGAATTGTTAGGTTAAGGCTTTTTGGCCAAGCTAAGGCTAAGACTATTAGGGTGCTCGGAATGATTAATGGATGTAATGTCTGACGTCAAAGCTTATGGACTTGCTATAGGTAAAGGAAGAATGTGTGGCATACATATGCCATTGAATAATTGTTTATAAATTTTGTAATTGTAACATATTGTTTGGAATATGAAATTGTGTTGCTTGTACTATATAGAAATTGCAAGGTTAGAGTTGAATGTATGACCATTATTTTTATTTTAATGTTATTGTAATTAGAAATGAAATGATATGGTTATGTTATTATAATGTTAGTGTAGACTATTGATATTGAAAGGACATACTTGGTGGAATGTCTTGGATTACGTACAATAAAATACTTGGAGTTAGTAGATGAGGGTTGTTGATTCATTTGAATAATGATGAACTTGGGTTTCGTTGTCAGAGTCCTTTCGACACGCGCCTTCTGGGAGGGACGTATTTGTTCTTCTTGTTTAGGTTGTATTTGATAGTATTCAGTTGGTTGCTTGGTCGGTTATGTCGAGCGGGATATAGACACCTTTTGTAGCCTTATCATATATGTCTTTGTGTATTTTCTGTGTAAAGGATCTAGTGCCGTATCAAGAGTCTCCAGCCCTTTAAAGGCAGGGTTCCACTCTTGCGACACACCTGATGGAGGTTACTAGTTTCTACCTGAGAAGTTGGCCAAGAGCCTGTCTAATCTTCTTTCAAGAAAACATAAGACTAAAAGCCCTTCTTTTTTGTTCAGAAATAGTAAACTCTACTGTTGGATCCTTCCCTCTATGATTGTACTGTACTTAACAGCTGGTGTCGTTTTCTGCTTACAGCTGCTAGTTGCACGCCTTATGTCTAGGGGCGTTTGTTGCTTGTTGTGATGGTGATATGTCAGAGTCGTCTTGTTGTGTTCATCTTGCCTGCGTCTTGTTCTAGGTCGGGTTACTAGTTTCTGCCTGAGCAGTCGGCCAGGAGCCTGTCTAATCTTCTTTCGAGAAGACATAAGACTAAATGCCCTGCTTTCCTGTGCAGAAATAGTAACCCTAACACCCTGGAGTCTTCCCTCTGTGTCCTTACTATGCACCCCCAGTATGTCTTAATGTTGTGTTGTGCGCCATATGCCTGTGATCATATATTGTTGCAGTTACTCGTTGGGTGCCTTCAGTTTTCCTTGTCGTGGTTGCGTCTTGTTGGTTGTCGAGTGGCGTCGTACAGTTAAGTGTGTAGGTACTTCTACACGCACGCACACACCTAAAAAAAATAAATTTTGCATCTGTTACTAGAATGGTTGTCGTAACGAGGAGGTCGTTACATATGGTATCAAAGTGGGTTCGACCCGCGACTTGGGATTTGCGATGACTTTCGTTGACTTGATTAGATTGATTATACTGTTGTTGATTGAATTAATTGTGTCCGTGTAAGTAATCATGGTTAGAGGACGTCGCAGAGGCAGACGACGGGGTGCTAGGGGAGGAGGCGTGATGCCTCCAGCAACATCCACGCCTGAGGGGTTTAACCCCCAGGGAGGCGAGCAGGTTGTTGGATAGGAGCAGATCGCAGTTGTCGATGTCGTGGGGATGATGAGATCTTTTCAGCGCATGTCCAAGGCACTGATCAGCATATTGGACAGAGATGAGGCCAGGGCGTTGGCACCTGCTGAGGTCCCGCCACGCGCATCGGCCGTTTCAGGTAGCATTCACCGTGAACTCAAGAAGGTAAAATTTCTCGAGTTCTTTGGTGCCCCAGACGGCGTAGCCACCGAGGCATGGTTGGAGAATATGGTGATGTGCTTCGCACTTCGCGATTATACCTCCAACATGAAGGTCCGCATGGAGGTCTTTCAACTGAATGGGAGCGCTCTCCTACTGCAGCTAAACATGGTTGTTGAGGACATATCATGGGAACTGTTCGAGGAATGGTTCTGAGAGAGGTATATTTATGAGGAATTCATTGACTGTCAGCTCAACGAGTTCAACGCCTTACGACAAGGAGGTTTTACAGTGCCCGAGTACAAGGCACGTTTTATGGAGATGCTTCGGTATGCTTCGCACCTGAACACTGAGAAGCTCAAGGTCAATAGGTTCGTGTTTGGCCTTAATGGTAGCCTGCGTGTGAAGGTTAGGATCTTGATGCCTCAAACCTTGCACGACACTGTCCAAAAGTCCCTCATAGCAGAGGAGGAGCTTATCAGTGGGGGTCAGACCAGGACTCCAGCAGGACCTGCAGGGCAGGGTTCATCTGGTATGTCGCAGTAGCAGACACCAGCGAGACACACGCCAGGGTATCGTGGCTTCCAGAGGGGATCCAATTTTTCTACACCACGACGACCGCCGCCTCAGCAACGGACAACTTACCGAGGACCACAGCAGCAGCAGCAGCGTCGCCCGCAGCAACATCATTGCCCGCAGCAGCCGCAGTTTAGGCCTGTTCAGCAAAACAGACCAGGGTTTCAGGCCGGTGGGCAATCATCTTCTACTTCGGGTACCAGGACTACTGGGCCGAAGAAGGTGTGTTGGACGTGTGGGGAGCCACACTACCAGCGCGATTGTCCTGTGGAAAGGACCAGAGCATCCGGATCAGTCGAACCCACTACAGTGGGAGATATGGGCAAGGCCCATCGGATTCACGTAGTGGTGAATAACTTCCAGGCAGAGCACCAGTCGACAGTGCTTGAGACAACAGGTACTGTCGTTGACTAGACCCTTAGTATTTTGATAGACCCAGGTGCTACCGAGAGTTTCATTTCTGGTGCAGTGCTAAAAAGGATTAAGGTTAAGGCAGTCGAACAGGATGAGTTTAGCTTTGTGGAGATGGCTTCGGGAGCAAAACAGAAAGTTGGAGGAAAGGTTATGGGTTGTACCCTTAACCTGGGAGAGTTTTTCACGAGGTTCAACTTGTACATCACGATCCTAGGGTCTTATGAAGTCATGATCGGCATGGATTGGTTAGAATTGCATGAGGCGATACTCAATTGTAAGATGAAACGGTTGAGCTTGGTCGATGATGAAGGACAGAGACATGTGATAGTAGGACGGAACCAGGGAGTATCCCTGAGGTTCGTCTCTTCCTTGTAGTTATGGAAGAGTATGTGCAAGGGGTGCAAGCTTTATGCCATCCTTGCGCTAAACGAAAAGGGAGTAGCAGAAGGTCTAGAACACCTTCCGGTGGTGAAGAAGTTTGCAGACGTATTTCCAGAGGAGTTGCCTGGGATGCCGCCAGAAAGATACTTGGAGTTTACTATAGACCTGAAACCGGGGACTGAACCGATAGTGAGAACGCCTTATCGGATGTCGACCCCGGAGTTGCAAGAGCTGAAAATGCAACTGAAGGAGTTGTTAGACCTAGGAATGATACACCCTAGTGTGTCACCGTGGTGTGCACTAGTTATTTTCATTCGGAAGAAGGATGGATCGTGGATTCTTTGCATTGATTACCGTCAAATGAACAAGGCTACGATCAAGAATCAATATCGCTTACCAAGAATTGATGATCTGTTCGATCAAAGGAAGGGGGCGACGGTGTTCTCCAAGATTGATTTGCGATCAGGGTATCACCAGTTACGAATCAAGGAGGATGACGTCCCTAAGACCGCTTTTAAGACGATATTTGGACATTATGAGTTTACTGTTTTACCATTTGGATTGACAAACGCCCCAGGGGTATTCATGATTTTAATGAACGGGGTGTTTCGTGAGTACTTGGACAAGTTCATCCAAGTATTCATTGATGATATTTTGATCTACTCTCGAACGATGGAGGAGCATGATGAACACTTGCGCTTGGTACTATAGTGTTTGTGAGAGGACAAATTGTATGGGAAGTTGTCCAAATGCTCTTTTTATCAATCCAGGATTCACTACTTAGGGCATGTCATCTCTGGCGAAGGTATCGTCGTGGATCCAGCTAAGGTTGAGGCTATTATGGAATGGCCTGCGCCGACGAATGTCATGGAAGTACCTATCTTTATGGGGTTAGCCAGATACTATCAAAGGTTTCTCGAGGGATTTTCGAAGATAGCAAGTCCGATCACGCAATTGCAGAAGAAAAACAAGAAGTTTGTTTGGACTGAGAAATGCACGAAAGCATTTCGAAGGCTTAAGGAGTTGTTGACAACAATGCCGATACTAAAGGTCCCTGACATGGACATAGACTTCTTGGTATGCACTGACGCATCCAAAGAAGGTTTAGGTCGAGTCTTGATGCAATACGGATGAGTGATTGCTTACATTTCGAGGAAATTAAGAAGGCATGAGGAAAACTACGCGGCGCATGATTTGGAGTTATTAGCCATCATATATGCCTTAAAGGTATGGAGACACTACCTGGTTGGATGAAAATTTGAATTAAGGATTGATCATTGTCGATTACAACACATTTTTATGCAAAATGACCTGAACGCATGACAACGACGTTGGTCGGAATTTCTTAGCGAGTATGACTTCGAGATTACTTACATAAAGAGAACAGTGAACCGAGTGGCAGATGCTTTGAGTCGGAGGCCACACATATTTTCAGTGTTGCCTCTTCAAACTAATCTATGTGAGAATATTCTCACTTTACAGTGTGATGATGACTGGTACAAAGAAGTCGAGGATTTTATCGGACAAGACACTATGATGGTACCACGATTTGAGGGATATTCATTTGATAGCGATGGTTTATTGAGGTTTAGAGGTCGGATTTACGTACCGCCAAACGACGAGTTGAGGATGTTGATCCTGAGTGAGGCTCATAGAGCAGTTTACATGGCTCACCCAAGAGTCACGAAGATGAGGGCAGACCTTAAACCCTTGTTCTTCTGGAAAGGAATGAAAGCCGACATAGTCAACTTTGTGGCTAGATGTCTCGAGTGTCAGCAGGTAAACGCTGAATATAGACACCCGGTGGGATTACTTCAACCACATGCCATTCCGGAATCGAAATGGGAAGTCATTTCGATGGATTTTATTGTTGGATTGCCACTGACGGCAAGGAAACACGACTCGATTTTTGTAGTAGTATACACTCTGACAAAGAGTGCTCACTTTATTCTGGTGCGTATGACGTATCAGGCACCTGACATAGTGAGAGTTTTCATCAGTGAGATTGTGAGGCTGCATGGTATGCCTAAAAATATTATATCCGATCGAGGATCGGTGTTTACCGGATGATTTTGGACGAGTTTCCAAGAGGCCTTGGGAACTCAACTTAACTTTAGTATTGGGTATCACCCAGAGACGGACAGACAGACAGAACGTACGAACCAAACCTTGGAAGACATGTTGCGCATGTATGTGATCGACCAACAAAAGCGTTGGGAGGAATTCCTGCCTCTTGTAGAGTTCGCTTACAACAACAGTTACCAGAGCACCATTAAGATGGCGCATTTTGAGTTTCTTTATGGGCAACCATGTCGGACGCCCTTGAGTTGGGATCAGCTTGAGGATAGGGTCCTCGTGGGACTAGAAGCGATCTAAGAAATGGAAGAGAAAATGCAAACCATAAGTCAAAGGATAAAAGAAGCGCAGGATCGACAGAAGAGTTATGCCGATGCGCACCGAGTCGACCATAGTTATGAGGTCGGCGATCGAGTCTTCTTGCGGGTTAAACCGCATAAGAGTTCGATCAAGTTTGGAAAGGGAGCTAAACTCTCTCCTAGGTTCATGGGACCTTTTGAGATTGTGGAGAGAAAGGGGCCCGTGGCCTATCGACTAGCCTTGCCTGATTCTTTGAGGTGTATGCACGATGCTTTTCATGTATCTGTTTTGAGACATTATGTTAGTGATCCTACACACATGATTGGCATGAGTTCCTTGCATGTATCAGACGAGGGAGTGCTCACGTCTGAGCTAGTCCGCATTTTAGATCATCGCATTCGACAGTTATGACGTCGAATGGTAGATCAGGTCAAGTTCCAGTGGGACAGTTATAGTCCGCACTCGACGACCTGGGAGGACGCATATGATATACGCCAACAGTTTCCATTTTTGTTTGATGGATAGACTTATGATACTGTGGTACTTATGATATTGTGGTACATTTATTCGGCATTTATACTGAGAAACTTTGGGACGAAGTTTAGACCAAGAGGGGGTGTATGTAACATCCCGCTTTGGCGCACTTACAACACTTATTATTTGAGGACACTTGCTCGCAATTGATCTAGACTTTTTTGATGTTAAAACATTTATACTCGATTATGATGCGTTATGATAGATTACGTGATGTATTACTATTGTTATATACAGGTTCTATTGACTTAGTTTATTTGAGTGTGCAGGGTTTTTGACCTGGACGATGCAGAGGCATCGACGGAACCCTTGGACTCTGGATTGAGTCAGGGAGTGTGATATTTGAGTTGATTTATTTACCATGATATTTATTGATTGATGATATGTTGTTGACATGTTATGACATGATGGTTGAGGATGCAGGCTGACGATAGCTTGCCGACCAGACTCACATATGGAGTAAAGGGGCCACACATGATTTCTAGAGAGGTTGAGGGAGAGGTGTGGACAACAGCCCTACCACAGCCTACTAGCACTGCCGCCGTGGCTCGAACTGTAGGTTAACGATTACCTAGTTCGATAAGATCCACGATGCCATGAGGGAAGACTACGACAGTCGCTCACGATGATTCTAAGGGGCACACAATAAGGCGGGGGCCTTATTCCTTAGAGCCCTTAGTCTCCCACAATTTCACCTGGCGGAGTGTTGACTCTAGGGGTTATAGATGCCTACCAATCCGTCAAGTCAGTGAGTGGCACCCTTGGAGCACGTGGTGCATCCTAAAGGGCATGTCGCGCAAAGAAAAACAATTCAGCAAGTGGCACCCTTGGAGCACGTGGTGCATCCTGAAGGGCATGTCGTGTAAAGAAAACAAGTCAATGAGTGGCACCCTTGGAGCACGTGGTTCATCCTGAAGGGCACGTCGCGCAACAAAAGCAAATGAGGCGAGTTTCACCCTTGGAGCACATAGTGCGTCCTGAAGGGCACGTTGCATTGATTATGATGATGAGACAACCTAGATGACCCTAAGACCTTAACGCCTGATAAAATTCTTAAAACGACTCCCCTAATGAATTGTGGCCTAGTTCAATCTAAACCTAAATTTAAAACATCTCAAAGATAAAATTCTGATAAGCCCTAAGAAAAGATCCTACAAAAATAAACATAAGGGCGTAAACTAAAACCCTCCTATGTGTTAGTTAAAGTCTTCTTAAACTAAGGGGGGGGGTAAAGTAATGAGGGGGATAAATTAATTGAAACCCAGGGTTTTTAATTTTTAAAGAAGAATTAAAAATATTAAAGAGTGGGAGTATAAAAATTTAGGATTTTAAAAATATATTGAAAAGAGTATTAAGTGCATTTATCATTTTGGGTTTAACAAAAAAATATAAAATAAAAAAAAAATTAATAATAAAAAGAGAGAAACAAAAAAAATAGAAATGAGGAAACTTGTAATAAAGGAAACTTAATAATGGAAAGTAGGAGACATAGGGTAAAAAGCGAAAAGGAATCAACATTTAAGGAGTTGCTAAAAATTAGAAACTTCATTTTAGGAAAGTTATTAAAAGCATGAGAGGGGATCTAGGAACCCTAGGAGTAATTTTAGGAGCGACTTTAGGGGGAGTGAGGGAAATTGAGTCTTTTAATTATTAAAAAGAAATAAATTTTTGGAGAACCGTGGGGATTAGTGACACTTGGACGACAGTGAATTTTTAGAGGTTTGTCATAAAAATTTAATTAATAATAATTTAGGAAAGTAGGTGGGTCTCAAATTTCTATAAAAGAAGGGGAAAAGAAGGAAGAAGAGAGGAACGGTTAGCGTAACATTACGCTGCCGGATTGTGGCTTGACAGATTGCTTGTGAGGAGTTGGGTTTATCTCAGCTGTATGGGAGTGGTAGCTCAGCCTTGGAGGCGAGCTGAGAAGATAGTATTATCTCTGGAGCTTGTGTGGCCCCTTTGCGGCTCGGGCGGCTAAGGGGGAAGCAGAGTACCCCTAGCGATTGGTTGGGAGGTACCTATGAGCATTCTACAGTCAGCAAGAAGAAGCAGCATGGAGCGTGGGAAGAGGCACGGAGTGCAGTACATCATCCGAGGCAAGCAAGAGGCAAAGGTATGAATTTTATTTCTAGTAGAGTAAACTGTCTAGTTGTTCTCTTATGCAGTTATGATGCATTATATTAAGATGTTGCTTCAGCTATGGTGGTTCGTTTGTATGCTACAGCGATAATGTTCTAGAAACCTTTTGTGGGGTAGATGTTTGGAATTGTTGTCATTGTATGCCGAAATTTGTCTTTATTAGTTATCCTTGTGTCCTGGCAATTAGCCAAGATGGATATCGTTGGTATTTTGGCAATTGTCTGAAATTGGTATCGCTGCATTCTGGCCATGAGAAGAATGTATGTGTTGGGCGTTTTTTTTTTTCTGTGTTTCAATGTGTTAATGACCTGCGTTTACTGAGATGTGGGGCCTTGAATGCCTTTCGTTTTGTTGTTGACCCCAAGGGTTCTGATCCTTTCTGGTAATTGAATGCTATTGTTGTTTATTGATCACGAAGGTCGTAAAATTGTTGGGCATCCCATTTTTTTCATCTTTTCATTCCTATATCATCATTGGGAATATCGTTTTTCTTTTCACATTCCTGTAAAATCGTTGGCATTCGTTTCCATTATTGCGTTCATGTGTAATCGTTTTTCAAATTTGCGTTCCTGCAAATTTCACTGAGTGAAAGGATGATACGTTCCTGTCAACGTTGGCATTTTGCCCCTTTTTCATTACTGTGTCCTATATACCCATTTGCATTGTGTTTTTACTATGACTGAATGTGATAAAGGTAATGGTGTTGGATCTTGTAAACGCGTCAGGCATTTCCCATGTGGTTCCCTACGTTTTTTTGGGGGTCTGTATTGATGTTAACCCACCCGACTTGTGCTAAAACTTTGTCTGCTTTTCATTAACCTTAATCTTTGCATTCCTTGTGGTCTGCGTTGAGTTATGGTAGCCATCTTCAGCGACTGTGGGTGTTTTCCCATTAGTGGTCTGCGTTATACATGATTGTTGGGTGTCTCCATTGACCTGGGCGTTTATTTCCATTTGTGGGTTGTCGTATGTGTCATATCATTCTAATGGCTGGGTGTGTTCCTAAATCCACATGTGATTGCACAGAGGAGCGCGTGGCTTCTGCATTTTAGCTGGGTGCATCTTACTCCCTGCGCGCTGCGTGTTTTCTCCCTTTTTCTGCATTGTTCATTATAACCCATGTCTTCCCTGACATCTATTCTGGAAGCTCGTCTTGGTCTGCACCTTCTCTGTTGGTTGTGGTCGGGGTCAACATGATCTCCGATAGGGTTGATTTTTATGCTGCCAGCCAAATGATTTTAATGCCATGTCCTTTTTAATGAATGCTCAATGAATAAAAAATTTAATTACAAATGTTTTGTTCTTCCATTCAGAATAGCTAAACCTGCGAAAGCCCTCGTAAATGGAATGTATTCCCTTTTTGTTTTTACTATTGAATGAGTTCTTCCTTATTTATAGTTGTATTCTAACTCACTTAAGTTCTCGCATATCTTACTACAGCTTTCTAGTTATGCTATTATTGGGAGAAGTTATGCCTCTTTCCTTTCATGAAATACTGACATTGTTGTATTGGAAGTAAAGGGTTTTATTACCATTGCTTAGCTTTATTGGATTAATGGTGATAATGGTTAGAATAGTATTGTTAAATATGGTACATATTGTTAATTATTGTTGAATATATTGTTAATATATTCTTAAATATTGTTAAATATATTGTTCAATATGTTGTTAAATATTGTTAATTATATTGTTAAATATATTGGAAATATATTGTTAAAAGTTGTTAAATATGGTATTGATAGTAGTATCATTAAATATTGTTAAATAGTCGTGTTGTTGTATGTTAGATATATTCGTCAGGCAAGGTAATACTGTTGGAAGTTGTAATAATTGTTAGAGTGATTTTTGTAAAAGTAATATGGTGTTGATAGTAGTATTGTTAAATAATCACGGCCTTTTAAGGTAGCATTGTTAGGGTAAATATCGAATAATGTAGTGTAATGAAATGTTAGGTTGATGAATTTTAATTCAATAGAACATAATGAAGGGAAGGGCAATGAATTGTTAGGTTAAGAATTTTTGGCCAAGCTAAGGCTAAGACTATTAGGGTGCTCATAATCATTAATGGATGTAATGTATGACGTCAAAGCTTATGGACTTGCTATAGGTAAAGGAAGAATGTGTGGCATACATATGCCATTGAATAATTGTTTATAAATTTCGTAATTGTAACATATTGTTTGGAATATGAAATTGTGTTGCTTGTACCATATAGAAATTGCAAGGTTAGAGTTGAATGTATGACCATTATTTTTATTTTAATGTTATTGTAATTAGAAATGAAATGATATGGTTATGTTATTAGAATGTTAGTGTAGACTATTGATATTGAAAGGACATACTTGGTGGAATGTCCTGGATTACGTAAAATAAAATACTCGGAGTTAGTAGATGAGGGTTGTTGATTCATTTTAATAATGATGAACTTGGGTTTCGTTGTCAGAGTCCTTTCGACACGCGCCTTCCGGGAGGGAAGTATTTGTTCTTCTTGTTTAGGTTGTATTTGATAGTATTCAGTTGGTTGCTTGGTCGGTTATGTCGGGCGGGATATAGACACCTTATGTAGCCTTAGCATATATGTCTGTGTGTATTTTTTGTGTAAAGGATCCAGTGTCGTATCAAGAGTCTTGGGCCCTTTAAAGGCAGGGTTCCACTCTTGCGACACACCTGACGGAGGTTACTAGTTTCTGCCTCAGGAGTCGGCCAGGAGCATGTCTAATCTTATTTCGAGAAGACATAAGACTAAAAGCCCTGCTTTTCTGTGAAGAAATAGTAAACTCTACTGTTGGATCCTTCCCTCTGTGACTGTACTGTACTTAACAATTGGTGTCGTTTTCTGCTTACAGCTGCTAGTTGCATGCCTTATGTCTAGGGGTGTTTGTTTCTTGTCGTGACGGTGATATGTTGGAGTCGTCTTGTTGTGTTCATCTTGCTTGCATCTTGTTCTAGGTCGGGTTACTAGTTTCTGCCTGAGAACTCAGCCAGGAGCCTATCTAAACTTCTTTCGAGAAGACATAAGACTAAACTCCCTGCTTTCCTGTGCAGAAATAGTAACCCTAACACCCTGGAGTCTTCCCTCTGTGTCCTTACTATGCACCCCGAGTATGTATTAATGTTTTGCTGTGCGCCATATGTCTGTGATCGTATATTGTTGCAGTTACTCGTTGGGTGCCTTCAGTTTGCCTTGTCGTGGTTGCGTCTTGTTGGTTGTCGAGTGGCGTCGTACAGTTAAGTGTGTGGTTACTTCTACACGCGCACACACACCTAAAAAAAATAAAAATTGCACCTGTTACTAGAATGGTTGTCATAACGAGGAGGTCGTTACAATGACTGTTGGGCAGAGATCTGATTTGACCCAGCTAACTACTTGATTGTGACACTTTTATGAAACATAATATTTTATAATTATTACAGGACGACAAATGAAACATCCATGTTGAAATCATCTAACCATGACTCCATGAGTGGAGAACATGTTGGAACTACCTCAGAGATGATTGTTACAAGTGGAAAATCAGGAATTTGGCCATTGGAAACCCCTGAAAATCAGGGATTTGGAAAGATGTGAAAATTCCCAAGGAGAAAAATACCTAGGCATATTGTTTTTGGATATATATCATATGTGAGGAGGTAGGACATTGCCTATTATGTTGGGGAAAAGAATTACTGATTAGTTGTTGTTATGAATACTACTTGTTGAGTGTGAGGCAAGGAGAAGAATATTGATACAAGAAGACATTGTTGAGGAGAAAATCCAATTCATCCCTCATAGATTCATGGTCAGGCTAGTGGGTGAACAAGACAAGTGATTTGGATTCCCTTTTCTAAGGTTGGGAGGAGTGTGGCTGTTCCATTTGTTATTCGGAAAAAATTATTTAGATATGTCCACTTTCTCCTTCTCTATTTATAGGTCGTGATGAATTATTGGCTAATGATATATTTTTATATGAGTTATGTATATATGAGATATTCTATTATCAAATTATGAAGGAATCATAACTATGGTTGTAAGAACCCCAATCCATTATTTTATTTGAGATTTCTGTCAGAATTTGATCTATCCAATATGACTGGTTATTTTATTAGTAGTCTCCCTTCGGAACAAAACCTAAAAAATGTCTTTCAAACATCCCACACTTTTAACCTTGTGTTTTGACTTTGATTTGAGTTCACTTACCCTATTATGTTAAACTGCTGCCACAATTAGTTATAAATTAATGGGATATAATTATATATATATATATATATAAGATATAATTATGTAGGAAAGTCATATGTGAAATTCAAACGCTTTAATAAAACATACAATATGTATATATACATATATATATCAACAAGTATTGATGATAAATTGGGAAACGATTAGATCTAGTCTATCACATATTTAAGTGTTGGAGACAGTATCTAGAATAAATCAATTAACACAAACAAAGCTTCTAGAAATATGGATCTATGAACTAGTTTACTGCTATAATAAGAAATACTGTAGGCGGAAACCTATCAATAAATTGTGTTGGAAAACTTAAGAATTATCTATCTTACACAAGGTAAATGAAATAGAATATTGTATCCATGTACAAACAACTGTTGGATTACTGAGAGGGGGGGTGAATCAGTAATACCATAATTATAATATTTTTTCTTCAAATGTTATATCAATGTAGAATTATTATCCAATAATGAGAAATAAGAAATATGCAATCACACACATACACAGTACAGTGGCATTTTATGTGGAAACCCAAATTAGGATAAAACCATGGAATTCTTTTTCTTATATGTCTTGAAGAATTAAATTCATTGGAAGCACCAACTTCCTTTGTTTTCCAGCTGCAACTGGAAGGAGGCTCCAACCCCCTAGTTTCTCAGGCTACAACATGAGGGAATCTCCAACTCCCCAATTCTTTGGCTAAAAACAGAAGGAGGCTACAACCCAAAATGTTCTTCGTCTACAACCAGAAGGTGGTTAGAACCACCCGTCCTACCACCATGAAGTAGAAGTAAAATGATGGAACCACTATCACACTATCCCTATGAGATATACCATTGTAAATATATACCAATAAATCTGAACCATGCATCAACCATGCATCAACCTGTACCTCAACCTGTAATCAACCTATACCATAAACAAGTGCATCAAACATGCACCAACTTGTAATCAACCTGTACCATAAAAAAGTGCATCCAACCATGTACCAAGTATGTACCAAGTATGTACCAATCATGTATCAACTACTCATCAACTATGACTCATCAATATGTATCAACATCATCAACTATACACCTCATGCATGTGCACCAACTCATCAATTACTTGTCTCAACCATGTACTCAGCATGTACCACAACCAAAAGCCCTCATCAATTTCATCATCCAAATCTGATCTGTATCTCTGTAATAGACCTGGTGTATATAATCACATTCTTGCAAACCATCCTTAACTTTAAAAACAAGAGACTAGCATTTTCATCAAATTTTTCTTTAGTCTCACATGCCTAGCTTTGGATTAGTCAACAACCCTAACTTGAAGTAATCATAACTTTTAACCTCTAATGTATAAAGATATGAAACTGATAAACAAGGTTCTTCAATGTGTTTTATGCAATTCCTCCAAGTGGCACTACTTGGAACCTCTCAGAAAATGAGTTATAGAAAAAATGGCATACCTTGCTGAATTTTGGCTTATTCTAGAGAGCAACCTTGTAGAGAATTCCACGCACAAAATATTCGATGAATTGATCTAAATATATTACCAAGAATACTAAATAATTTTCCCTAATCAACACATTTTGTCTCATTGAAGTTGGATCTGATATGAATAAGTTATGACATTTTTACCCGAAACACCTGATTTTGACTAGTTTCAGGACTTGCCACAAACCCTATTTTCCATGGCATGTAGCTCCGAAAATACAACGACACACAAGATGAAAATTTTACCACATATACTTGGATATTTTTTCTCACTTTCATAGAAATTTCATGGTCTGAATCATTATAGAAAAAAATTTATAGCGAAAATGGTGAGATGACCTGTAAATAACATACCTTAGAAAGCACCATCAAAAGAATTTATCCTTCCTTGCATTTTGGCCTTCTTTTATTCACCTTCACTCACAATTATGGTTTATATATCTTTGGTTAACTGAGACACATATAGATATTCAATATTCTCAAGTGTGATTCAAATTAGAGAGCCGTGCCTCTTATTTATACTGTCCAAGTAGCTTCCTTAAAAACATCTTCTAGGTCACTTGGCCCACTTTCCTTATTCTAGGGTTGGGTCCACTTCTAATTTCTCCATTAATTTTATTATTGAAATAATTTATTTGTTATTCAATTTGAATTATAATACACTCATCACCTCACTTTATTATCTACCTTTTAAAATCTCTTAAACCACTTTGATTACTTTGACCTTTTGGGGCTTCTAGATGACATATGAGGGTCCTCCAACTTCGTAAGGCCATAACTCTCAAATCGTGAGGAGTTATGTGACGTTCTACATACCACCAGAAATTTCATGACATGTATTATCCATATGGAATTAATATTATCCAAAAATATATCATAACTCATACCATTACTCATCAAACAAACTTAGGTCCATTACCTAAACCTGGGGTCTCCAACTTCTCATGGCCATAACTCTCTAACCATGAGGAATTATGTGACGTTCCACATACCACCGAAAATGACATGAGAAGCACTATCTATTTAGGATATTTTCCTTGAAAAATTCACTTTCCTTCATCTCATTATTCCACAATTAATCATGGGTTCTCTTACTCCACAAAGCCTCTTTCCGTGAGGGCTTTCACCATAAGGGGACCACTTTGGAGTTAAACCATATTTACTTCTTATCAACCATGACAAAACAATAATGAGTCCTATTTACATAAAACAATATTGGGTCCATTACATAAGCCTTTGTGCTACGGGGATTTCTTCAAGGGTTGACATCAATGAAAACCAACCTTAATCAACAATCTCCCCCTTTGGTATTGATGGAAACACTCTGATGCAATACTGAAATCATATCACTCATGCTCCCCCTGGAACCATGCATTTTTCCTCTGCATATGATAAATCTACTCCCCCTGGAACCATGTCTCTATCCTCTGCATCTGATAAATCTGCTCCCCCTGGAACCATTCCTTTGTCCTCTACATCTGATAAATCTCTCTCCCTTTTTCATCAATGACAAAGGTATCTTTCCATCTGGAGTTGCTCCCCCTGACAGACTGTCCTCTTATGGTGCTTCCTCGTGTACATCTAAGACATCTAAGACAAGAATTCAAAAATCATTCAAAAAACATTCATTTTTGGAGTAGAAATAACTCCAAGTCTTTGGCAAATATATTCAAAGGCCTCCTGTGGAAGTGGTTTTGTAAAGATGTATGCCACTTGTTCTTTTGTGCCCACATACTCAACTCTGATGTTCTTTTCTGCAACCTGTTCCCATAGAAAGTGATACTCTATTGGAATGTACTTCATCTTGAAGTGCATCACCAGGTTTTATGAGATATTGATGGCACTTGTATTATCAGAATATATTGGAATGGGCTCATCATACTCAACCTATATATCTGTCAAAGTTTGTTTCATCCAAATAACCTGTGTACAACATGTTGTTGCTGCAATATACTATGCCTCGGCTATAGATAGAGATATTGATGATTCTTTCTTGCTTAGCCATGCAACCAAACACTCAGCTAAGTAGAATGTTGCTCCACTGGTGCTTCGTCGATCATCAATACAACCTGCCCAATATGCATCTGTGTAGGCAATAAGTGATAGATCTTTTCCTTTTGGATACCATAATCCAAAATCTTCTGTTCCTTTGAGATATCTGAAGATCCTCTTTACTGTTAATACATGTGATTCCTTTGGTGCTACTCGAAATCGTGCCACCTGTCCAACTACCTACATTACATTTGGTATGGATGTTGTCACATATAGTAGGTTGCCAATCATTGACCTATATTGTCTCTGATCTGTAGACTTTGAATCACCATCTTTGCTCAAATTACAACTGGTTTGAATGGGAGTGATCACTTGTTTGCAATCTTCCATTCCGAACCTATTTAGCATTTCTCTGATATACTTGGTTTGAGAAATAAAAATTCCTTGGTTTCTTTGATGTATCTAAAGTCCCAGAAAGAAGGATAGTTCTCCAAGTAACAACATTTCAAATTCATTATGCACGTCTTTTGCAAATTTCTGGCTTAACCTATCATCATCACTACCAAAAATAATATCATCAACATAAACTTCAATTAATAAAATATTACCTCGACTTACCTTGATGTAGAGGTTGTTGTTTGCACTTTCTTTTCTGAACCCTTCCTATTGTAGATACTTATCCAATTTGGATTACCATGCTCTAGGAGCCTATTTTAGACCATACAAGGCCTTCTTTAATTTACACACATAGTCTGTATTCTCTCACAACTGAAATCCTTCTTCTTGTTCAATGTAGACATCTTCTTCAAGTTCCCCATTTAGAAAAGCTGATTTTACGCCCATCTGATATACTTTAACATTTTTGGAGCATGCATAAGCTAAAAGAAAATGGATTGTTTCCATTATGGAAACTAGGAAAAATGTCTCTTCAAAGTCAATTCCTTCAATATGTGCATATCCTTTACATACCAATCTAGCTTGTTTCCTTGTAACCTATCCATCTTCATTCAATTTATTCCTGAAAACCCATTTTGTGCCGATCACATTCTTATTCTTTGGTCTTGGAACCAATTCCCAAGTGTCATTTTTCTCTATTTGATCAAATTATTCATCCATGGTCTTATTCCAAAATTCATCCTTCTTGGCTTCTTCAAAATAGTTTGGTTCAATTGTAGATAAGAGTGTTAGGTGTGTTTGTTCTGGTGAACGGATTTTTCTTCTAGTCTCAACTCCTGCATCTTTGTTTTCAATAATCTGATCTGAAGGATGATTCTCCTGTACTCATTTTCTAGGTGCCTTTGGAGATACTTGTTGAACTTGCTCTTCTACTTCTATTGGATTCTCTTCATCTTCATCTTCCTCTTCTTCTTCTTTTTCATCTTCTTCTTCAAAATGTTGTTCCATTGATTTGTTTTCTTTTTTCTTTGATTCTGGTTTGCCTGTTTCATCAATTGTTACGTTGATACTTTCCACAACTTTGTTTAATATTAGATTGTAACACTTGTATTCTTTCCTTGTACTTGAGTAACCAACAAGTATTCCTTTTTGCGCACGAGAGTCAAACTTTCCCATTCTGCCATCTTCTCTTTTGATGTAGCATTTTCTTCCAAAAACTCTGAAGTACTTCACATTTGTTGGTCTTCCTTTCCATAGCTCGTAGGGAGTTTTATCAGTGTTGTTTTTTAGAATTACTTTGTTTTGAATGTGAACTGTTATATGCACTGCCTGTGTCCAAAAAATATATGTCAACTTTGAATCCATTATCATTGTTCGAGCCATTTATTGTTCTATCTTATTCTTTCTTTCAACAACTACATTCTGTTGAGGTGTCTTAGGGACGAAGAATTGTCTTTTTATTAAATAATTGTTGCAGTAGTCCATAAATTCCTTTGAGGTGAATTCTTCTCCATTATCTGATCTTAAGCATTTGATTCTTGAATCCATCTCATTTTCAAACATTTCCTTGTAGATCTTGAAATTTTCAAAAGCTTCTGATTTGCTCTTGAGAAAGAAAACTACAGTCATTCTTGTATAATCATCAACTAATAACATAAAATATCTCTTACCTTTTAAGCCTTTTGTTGTAGTTGGTCTAACTAGATCAGTATGCACAATTTCTAGTGGTTTTGTTGTTGAATATTCCTTTGATTTGAAACTAGTCTTTGTTTTCTTTCTTTGTTGGAAATGCTTGCATAAAGTGTTGGTTGGTTTCGTGATCTGGGGCATTTCTCTAACCGCTTCTCTTTTGTTGACTTTCACAAGGTTATCAAAATGCATGTGACCCATTCTTCTGTGCTATAGCCAACTTTCATCTTCCTTTCCTAGGTAACACTTTTCTTTTCCAATTTCCCTTAACACATATATGTTGCTTGAAGTTCTTGTAGCTGTAGCGACCAATTTCCCTGAACCTTCTTTTCTTATCTCACACTTTTGTGATCAAAAGTAACTTTATGACCTTGTTCACAGATTTGACTCACACTTATAAGATTATGTTTCATATCTTCTACTAGTAGAACATTTTCTGCCTTTTCGTTCTTGTTCCCAACTCAGACTGTGCCTTTTCCAATGATTTTGGATGAATCATCATTTCCAAAGGAGACTGATCCATCTCTTTCATTTCGTAATGTAAGAAATTTGTCTCTATCACATGTCATGTGTTTTGAACATCCACTATCAACATACCAACCATGTTTCTTCTGTTTAGCTTGTAGAGTGACTGTGCATTCTTCATTGTTATACTGATGTTGCTTTCTTATCCATGTCATTTTCTGAGGTTCTTGTTTGTGACTATGTTGAGGTTCTTTAGGAGGGACTGTCATTTTGCAATTTTTGGCCATGTGTCCAAAATTGTTACATTTGTAACATTCCACTTTAGTGCTCAAAGATTCAAACCTATTGTAACTTCTCCTTTGTGTTTCACTAGGTCTTCTTGAATAACATCTTTGTGTATGGCTCTCAAAGTAGTTATTTTTCCTATTGTTATCTCTGCAATTTACATCTTTATGTCCAAAATTATTACATGCATAACATAAACCAAAAAATATAGTTTGATACCTAGTAGTTGAAGATATTATGAAAGGAGGTGCTCTTATGATTCCTTCTTCTTCTTGAGGCCTATCTATCTATTGTTGATTCTAAAATCTGAATCTTCTCGGTGAGGAGTGTCCCTGTAATCTTCCTTGTATATCTTTTTATCCCCTTTGATTGTTTCTGCATAAATTTTTGGATTTGTTTCTTTCTCTGTTGTTTTGGAGCTTGATCCCTTTT